>MU763065.1:18465-56142 GCA_026770625.1 Nicotiana glauca | reverse complement strand
CACCTCAAGTATTTCCATTTCTAAAAGGCGTCTCCCGAGTCACACTCTTTTTCCCTTACCCGAGTTTTGTCCCAACTGGGTTTTCTCGGGGAGGTTTTTAACAAGGCGACAGAGGGGACTCCTGGAGATATTTGTGGAACAAGTTTATCATACCAGCCACTCCATGCGCTCTCCTGACTGACATGCCAAAGGGACTGGACTAGCATGATCTCCAATGTATGAACGGCTAAGGCCATCTCCAATGTATGAACGGCTAAGGCCATCTCCAATGTATGAACGGCTAAGGCCATCTCCAATGTATGAACGACTAAGGCTATCTTCAACGTGTAAACGGCTAATGCCATCTCCAGTATGTAAACGGCTAAGGCCATCTCCAATGTATGAATGGCTAAGGCCATCTCCAACGTGTAAACGGCTAAGGCCATCTCCAACATGTAAACGGCTAAGGCCATATCCAATGTATGAACGGCTAAGGCCATCTCCAATGTGTGAACGGCCAAGGCCATCCCCAACGTGTAAACGGCTAAGTCCATCTCCAATGTATGAACGGCTAAGGCCATCTCCAATGTATGAACGGCTAAGGCCATCTCCAACGTGTAAACGGCTAAGGCCATCTCCAACGTGTAAATGGCTAAGGCCATCGTCATCAATAAGTCGACCCAACTCGACTACAACAAACGAGTAATTCGACGATAGTCAAAGTTACGTACATGGCTAAGGCCATCAAAAGTATTGTGGATAAGGCCGTCGTCACCAACAGTCGCCAACCCTGTTTGACTACAGCAAACGAGTAATTCGACGACAGTCGAAGTTACGTACATGGATAAGTCCATCGACAATATTATGGCTAAGTCCATCGTTGTCAATAAGTCGACCCAGCTCGACTACGACAAACGAGTAATTCGACGATAGTCGAAGTTACGTACATGGCTAAGGCCATCAACAGTATTATGGCTAAGGCCATCGTCGTCAATAAGTCGACCTAACTCGACTACGATAAACGAGTAATTCGATGACAGTCGAAGTTACGTACATGGCTAAGGCCATCGATAATATTATGGCTAAGGCCGTCGTCGCCAAGAGTCGCCAACCCTGTTCGACTACGGCAAAAGGCACATAAATAACAATTGAAGCGATGCTATTATTAGCTAAAGCCACCACTATTTAGCATTGAAGCTGTCTCCTATCGGCGGATAACACAAACAACGTTCGAGAAGCATGTTGAGAATCCCACAAGCAAGCGAGCATCCGCTCTGCAGAGACGAGATACCGAAATTAAAAGATACAAAAAAGAATAACAGCAAAAGTACAACTTTCATTATCATCCAAAAATGCATGTACAAAAGAACCCATTTACATTTCAAAATACAACAAAACAAAAATGTATACAATTCCGAAGGGGCTTCGCCATTCTGCTCACCGTCCCCCGCCTGACTGCCAGTCCATTGCCGCCCACGGGTTGATAAGTTGCAGAGATCCAGGACCTGGATCCTAGACGGTTAACATTTTCAGAATTATAGCCCGCCCGGTCTGGGGAGTCGGAACTATACCCACAGGCTTCGCGGGCGACGCGAGCTACACTCCGTTGCTCTTGAACCTCCACCTCAGTAGCTTGACCCGCAGCTAAGAACTCCTCGAGCACGACTAGTTTGGCCTCGGCATACACCCACATCTCATGTGCCTTACAATGCTCATCCTCATCAAACCTTGGCGCAACAGTCCGCTTAAGGGATTCAATCTCAGCTGCCCTGGTGTCGAGCTCGGCGGTCAAGGCAGCGACCTTGGCTCGCAAAACAGCAGCTTTCGCCGCTACCCCACGGCCAACCTCCAATTCCTCTTCCTTCAACTGGAGAAGAGTCTCCAGCTCAATGTTCCGAGCCAAAGCGGCATCAGTTGCTCATCAATCTGCTCCAGCCCGACCACCCTCCATTTCAGTTGGGCCTCCAACTGCTCAAGGCCCTCACGGAACACCTGAAATTCCAGGTCCTGCTTAAGTAGGTCCGCCGGCGCCCGATGCTTGGCACGTCACCGCTGATACTTTTTTGCCATCTTATTAAAAGTGGCTGCCTTCCTTTGCGCTCGCCGCCTCCTCTCTACCTCCAAAATGAGATTCTAAAAAGGAGAAGAAAAAGTAGAGAAGCAAGTCAGTATGCATCAAAGTTATCCTTACGGCACACAAAGAAAACTGAAAACTACCTACAAGGCCGGGATAGCGACCCTCCGGGATAGATCCCCGTCACTAACACCTTTCAGCATTTCACGCTCAACAGCCGCACATAACAGGGTCATATCCGTTGTGGCCTGCTCGATGTGTTGCAACAGGTTATACCCTCCTGAGATCAGAATTCGGCGGCTGGATCTACCTGCCGTCATCCCCACATGGGTCGGACCCCTCGTTAACCCATCTGCATCTACATGGGTGGACTCAGGGTCCACCCTCTCGGCACCGTCGCCCACTTCTCCAACAGCAGCCGACGAACCACTCTCCGGAATGCGGGCTGGGCTGGCATCGGGGACAACCCTCCTTTGGGGAGCCGACCTCCTAGAACTGATGGCTCACTCTCCCTCTCGTCTTCAGCGGCTATCCCCTTGCCCGTTATCAACCGCTGTCTTTTTCTCTCTGGCGGCTCTTCACCTTCAGAAGTCTCCTCCATAGGCCGCGGGGACAGTATTGAAGGAGTCGCTTCACTTGCGGACGCCGCCATAGGCGCAACCTCCTGTTGAGGAACCTCGGGAGAGCCATCACTGAACGAGCTGCAGGGTATGTCTCCACCTTCAGAGTCAGTCCCCGCCCTGGGTGAGGTAACGATGTTTTTCTTCTTCTTAGGGGCGCTCCGACCTGCCAACACGAGTAAGTCAGGTAAAAAAAACCCGAGGGAAATTCCAAACCTAAGCCAAAGAATTACCTGATGGGTCGTATCGTTCACGAAATGCGGCCCAGGTACGGCATTCCTCTGCGTAAGGTATCATTATTTCCACCCACAATTTAATATTGTCAATGAACTGGGGTGGAGAAGCCTTCGCTACAAAAAATAGAAAAGAAATAAATCACAGTGGCCGAATGGCCGAGGTCGCATATAATCATGAATTCTACAAATAAAGGTACTTACGTTGTGGGTTCCATCTTTAAAGGAACCCATCAGGGTTAGACACCAGGTGCTCCATCCTGATGTAGAAATACCTACGCTGAAAGCGGCGGTTGGTCCTGTCGTTAGCTTTCACAACCAAGCCTTTCATGCCACAGCTTTTCAACTGCAGCATGGTACCCCTCAGGTAACCAGGGCTGAATAACTGTAAAAGATGATGAATTGAGACGCCGCACTCAGCCTTGGCCGCGTACGTGGTCGGAATCCTGCACACCTTCAATGTGTTAGGAGTAAGCTGAGTCGGACACACATTGAAAAAGCGTCAAAGCTCCTCCGTTAGAGGGTATATCGGGAGACTATAACCGATCAAAAACGGGTATTCATAAAATGTGCAGTATCCAGGCCGGTGCACATTGGCGTAGTCCATCCCAGCCGGAGCCATTTCCACATAGTCCGGAATATGGTGTGTAGCTCGAAGATTATCTAGGTGGGATTGCAACAAATCACTATGCTCCCAGGGAAGGGCTGGGCTTTTAATTGGAAAATCCCTTCGAATATGCATCTCCTTTGGGAGGACGTTATCGACAGTAAGGGGAGTAAGGATTTTTCCTGCTTTTTCCTCTTTGTCACCGAAGGAGGTCGGAACCCTAGATG
The DNA here is from genome assembly GCA_026770625.1 of Nicotiana glauca. Classification (NCBI taxonomy): domain Eukaryota; kingdom Viridiplantae; phylum Streptophyta; class Magnoliopsida; order Solanales; family Solanaceae; genus Nicotiana; species Nicotiana glauca. The sequence continues at coordinate 52,402 of MU763065.1, read as the reverse complement.
GGGCATTATCTTTGATCTTTTTACTGCTCTGACAACGTTTTGTCATGTTATCCTATCTAAGAAACAAATCACTAATGACGAGAAGTGTGGCTTCAAAGAAGTGGAAGAGTCTCGCACGAAATAACGGTTACTAGAAAGAAAGGCAAGAAGGAAGCCAGAAAAGGTTTTCCAAAGGTTCGAAAGATGAAAAGGATTGAACCTTCCCCCCTATTTATAGGGTTAGGATGCGCAGAAATCGAAGAGACATGATTCAAAACGGGCACGGGAAACCAGAACATCACATCATCCTCTGAACCGCCTCGGGAGTAAGTATAATGATGACGCCTGCGGGTGATGACGTCATTTCAAAAAGGGAGCCACGCGTCAGCAGCTCGGCGATGTCATACATTTCATCTCATTCACATTACCGCCCCCAGAGTGAGGTCAAATTATCCAAAGATGAGGTTTGCATTTCCACCCATTGAAGACGTCTACCGAATACGCCTCCAACGAGCAGAGGGACTAACTGTATAGGATCAAATTTGGCCCACAATATCTCTACGCCGATGTGTACGCCCATTGAGCATACGTCAACTAAAGCAAGGGTACGACTTTGACGTGGGGACAAAGGCGACACCAGTTAAAATTCAGCATCCTCACTAGGGGGACGTTGACTACTTTTTGTACTTTTATGATTATTTCTAGGAAGGCCTCCTGTTATATAAAGGAGGCCTTCCCATTGTAAAGGGGCATCATTATTATTCTTGAATAACACAACTCTATGATTTTCTCCTACTCTCTCTCTATCTCTACATCTAACGAACACTTATTCTCGAGTTAATACCATCAGATCTACTACACTAATTTCATCTTTTCTATTTCTAGGTTTTATTATATTTGATTACGATTTACCCTCATTTATCTTTTGATTGTTTTTAAGCTTACAAAGTATATTGATAACTTTTGAGGCAAACAGTAGTTTGCCATACTATTATGAATAGCTAATTTGTTATCTAGGGTTTTGATAGAACCTTTTGTAGGATAAATTCTTGTTATGTTTTTATATAATTGAGCCGTTGGATTTCTCTACTTGTTCAACTACGTGTTTATTGTTGTTGATTGAATGGTCATCAATTGACTGTGCCTATTTAGTGTGTATTGCTTGAGAGAGAGTACACATTTAGGTAGTTGTCGAATAACATCACTCCTAACGTATTCGAGAAATCAATACGGAGAGTTTAAAGGCGGGATTAGAGATAACAAACCCTTGGTGCGATCATAGTGAGCAGTGAATTAGTGCCAGCTAGCGTAGATCGAAAGAATACGTCTAGTAAATTGTGGTAGTTTCTCAAGAGAGAACTACGACACCCGAAGTACTCACGATTGATAGAGAATAATTTGGCGAGATTATAAAAGACGTAGCAGGAAGGATTCCGACTATTGGAGAATAATCTACTACTTTAATTTGATAGTTACTTAGATATAAGAATCTTAATGATTATAACTTAGAAATTATTCAAGGTTGTCTTCTTAGTGATAGTAAATAGTTGTAGCTAAACCTTAGTTCTCTATGGGATTCCACTCTAGATTCTTAGACCGAATTATATTTGCAGCGGCTGCTTATCCTTTTTAGGACTAGATTTGGGCGTAACCAAATTTTGGCGTCGTTGACAAGGAACTAACGGTATAACTGTAGCGGTACATATTGCTAGGTTTTAAGTTCGAATTTTTATTTAATTTTTTTAATTCTAGTTTTACTTGTTGTCACGACCCTAAACCCGGTCCCGGTCGTGATATCGCCTCTCGTGAAGACAAGGCCAGCCGATATATTTTCAACCCAGTTTTAAGCAATTAAACAATAAACATTAAGTCTAAAACATGATATAAATCCAAAAGTAAACAGTGACAATACAAAACAATTCGCGGAATACAACCCAACACAGCCCGATACCGGGATGTCACTAGTCATGAGCATCTAAAAATCCGGAATTAGACAAAAAATTTAAAGAGTTCAATACAAATCTAAAACAAGAGAAATAGGATAAGGGAAGAAGCTCTGGGCTGCCAAATGCCGACAACTACCTAAAGAATCTTCGGATCCGCCTGAGCTGGAAAGATCAACACTCGGTAGCGAGACCAGATGCGCCTGAATCTGTACACGGGGTGCATAGAGTAAAGTGAGTACTCCAACTCAGTAAGTAATAATCATAAATAAAGATTGAGAAATACGAAATCACGTAAGGCACATTACAGGCTATAATGAAGCAGTAGAAGCCAGTAAAACAGTGGATCAGTACGATATGTAGAAATCATTTTTGTTCAACTTAAACTTCATGAAATCCCTTTTCAATAATTAAGCAGGTAAATGACATGCAAATAATAAAGATAAACACATAAAGGTTCGCCCCTCGGACACAATGTCAACAAATTCGCCCCTCGGGCAATATCTCAGAACAACACCAGTCTCTCGGGCTATATGATTATTATCCCCAGCTCGCGGACGCGAAGCGTCTGATTTCTAGACCATCACGAACGCGACCGCCTTGCGCGAGCGTGAAGCACAACAGGCTGGGACCCTATCTATTCCCACTTACTCTATGCGAACGCGGCATAGGTCTCATGAACGTGGAGAATCAAACATCACAATGTTGCGAACGCGACACAGAAGACGTAAACGCGAAGGCAAAATTCGCCACTTCAGGAAAACACCCTTCGCCAACACGAGTCCCTGACCGCGAACGCGAAGAACAAATCGTCTGCAACATAAAACCAGCAAAAACTGCCAAGTCCAAAGTCCAAAATTGATCTATTTAACCATTCAAAACTCATCTAAGGCCCTCAGGACCTCAACCAAACATGCCTACATATCACATAACCTCATTCAAACTTGTTCCAACCTTCGGAACACTAAAAACAATATCAGAACACCAAAATCGCATCGGATTCAAGCCTAAGAATTTCAAGAACTTTCAAATTACGCTTTTGATCAAAAATCCAACCAAACTACGTCCGAATAACCTGAAATTTTGCACACATGTCACAAATGACACAATGGAGCTACTGCAACTTGGGAATTCATTCCGACCCCTATATCAAAATCTCACCTATCAACCGGAAAATGCCAAAATCTCAATTTCTCCAATTCAAGCCTAAACCTTCCACGGACTTCCAAAATGCATTCCGATCACGCTCCTAAGTCCCAAATCACCTAACGGAGCTAACGAAATCTTAAAAATTCTAATCCGAGATCATATACAAACAAGTCAAATCTTGGTCAAACCTTTTAAATTTAGAGCTTCAAACTGAGAACTGTTCTACCAAATTCATTCTGATTACCCTGAAAAGCAAAACCAACGATTTACATAGGTCATAATATATCACACAGGGCTATTCATGCCCGAGAACTTGCGAGCAAAGTGTAAAATCTGAAAACGATCATCCCCGAACGTGCACATAGTTGTTCCAAAAGCCAGCCAATCGCTGAATGACCTTACCATGCATATACCCGGGGGTGATCCCACGTCATCCTATCTCATATAGGTCTGATAATACAATGTAACTGAAATTTCACAATCCAACCTAGCCCATAAACCTTTGAACCACATTTCCCCTTCCGAAATCATCCACAAGATCAGAATCTCACATCTATACTCTGAATAAGCCTGAACAAGCTGTAATAACCCATACCTGCAACCTCAAGTGCAATTACATGATATACCACATAACTCAAATGCTTGCAGCGATAACTTCTAATTACAGCAGCTGCACACAACAACCGAATATCAATAGAAAACCTTTTATCAACTAAAGTCTAATTCCAACACTTTCATGCACATCCAATGATAAATGAAACACACATTAAACCATAACCATTTCTGAGATCAACCGTTCATGAAGCCACTTCTCCTTTGGCAAGGACCATAGCAAATTTTCGAGCCGAACCTCAATATTTATCCTTCCAACATGCTAAAATCGAATCTGTTCGTATTCATTAAAGATCCCAACGATCTCATCTAATCAAGCACAACCACGCTAGTGACATGACACCTCAATATAGACTAAAGCAGCAACTTGCGCAATCCGCACACCAATAAAAAACAATTCGATCATACTCAAATCATGAAAATGAATCAAATGAAAGAGTTGTACCGCAAGCTCACCAGTACCACCACAATACAAGGCTGAGAACCCATCTCACATCATAGATTTAGAACACACGAATCTAACCCGCAAGGTCATACCACCACATAACTTCGCTGTAATGCGCGACCCTATCCCAACACTGGTCCACATGAAAGACCTCAAGTTACTCTACTCGAAATTGACGATCACACGCAATTGATGTCTAGAACCAAATCAAATCATCATAACCATGGTGAAGCAAATACATAACACCATACAACCCAAATGACATAACCGATACGCTATCCGCCGAGCAATATCCAATACTCCTCCCGCTCGAGCTCCACTGAGAGACCCCAATAACACTGCACTACATGTTCCTATAACCAACAAATCCAAATGCCCCGCAACATGGAAAGGTAACTCATATATCTCCTTAGAACACTAATAGGCTCAATAAAAATCGAATCACACATCCCTCAGCAATACAACTCGGAGCCAACCAAGTCCACTCAAGTTAGAACACACATCCACATTGGCCTGCCAACGGACCCCTTATCAAGGAAACCCTGAAGCTGCTCTCCCAACTTCTTTAACTCTTCCAGTGCCATACGATACGGTGCCCGGTATCAAATCAATACCGAAATCAACAACCTTGCCCGGCGAATGCCCGGCCACAAGAACACATCCGAAAAGTCCCTCACCACTGGAACTGAATCAATGGTAGGAGTCTCTACACTGACATCCATCACGAAAGCCCAAATAAGTAAGACAATCCTTCCCAGCCATCCGCTGGGTCTTCGAACATAAAATCCTTCGAACCTCGTCACTCAATCCGTGGCATTCCCGACATAGCGAACATTGCCGCCTTAGCGCAATAGCTCAGAATGACACAACACTGAGAAAACCAATCTATATCCAATATCACATCCAAAATATAACATACCAAGCAGCAAAAGATCTACTCAGGTCTCCAAACCCTGATAGTCACTAAACAATGCCGATACACACGACCCAAAACCACAACATAGCCTGAATATGAGAACTCAGAGTCTCCAACTCCATATAGCACACGAATCACCATATTTGATCCCAATTACGCCATCCGAATACATACCACGCCTCTAATACCTAATCATTCCACGAGAGATACTCTAAAATTCTTTTGTGCCACCAAGCAACTCGAATATCGGCAGTCGATCTAACAAGAGAGTTCCGCAATACTACCGAAGTACCATCAACTTAATCACATTGCCTTTATCTGAAATGTATACCCTCGTCAAGCCATACGAATTAATAATATCATTTCCCTAATTATCTGAAGCCGTCGCTGCCTAAGGATGTTATGATTTTCCTTTTAGAACTGAACTGAGGCCTTACACATACAAATCTCAAGTCTACACCACATACTGCATAAACCATACCGTCCGAGGGTAACCATGAGAACTTCATATCCCTTTCGATCCACAAGCAACTATGTACTCAACTAGCCAAGAACTTTCTAGTGACCCCATCTAGAAGAAATTCACTATACATCCCATGCTCCTCACGCTCGTAAAAAGATGCGCATATCCAATTGTGGTAGAAACCATCAAGAACTCTCATAATTCCATTTGCACAATACTAATCCGTCAGGACTGAATCCTTCAAACTCAACCCAGCTACGCAGGCCACTAAAACCCAAGAGCATTACCGTGAAACACTTGTATAACTCATTACCTCATAAGCATCCAAAGAGCTAATCATATCCTTACCATACCGATCTGACCTACTGCCAAGCTATCCCATCTATCCGAGTTTCCTTCTGATTTACCTTCAACTTGATACTCCTTCTTGTTGTAACACCACAATTCCTCAACCCAGACTTACGACACGAGACCCAAGCATAAAACCACACCATCTAAGGCTCACAAGCCATTGAGTACTCTCTTAAATGTTTCCAAAAGCACCACGTTCAAAATACCTACCCTAAAGAGACTTCTTGCAAATCTGGAACCATTACCTTCCTAATACTGATATATAAAATCCCATAATTGATATAGAAATGACACAAGTCTTGGCACCCTCCAATGCAAACCTCAGTTTCTAGCCAAATTATACACTTGAAAATCTCCAATTATTATACGTAAAACCTTGAACGCATTAGAACCATTCTCTAGAGTCATCCACTCTACTCAAACTACAATTAGCCTGGTCAAATGAACCGAACAACCCATACCTCATTATCACTCCGACACCGCACAATGTAACCTCATCCCAATACAAACAAGCAACTTCCTGCTCTATGCACCGAGCATTCCTTACCAACAACAACTCAAGACATTCTATGAATTCTTACACACCTTTGCCAAGAATTTTCCTTTACTCGAGCCATCCTCGTCTCAATTTTTGTAGGCCATAACTGGTTCACCAGTACGCCTCAAACTGGAACCAACATAGCACATAACCGTGCAATTAACAACTCAATACCAGACTCCCCCACTTGGTTCGAAGCCATAGATCAAAACACACACAATAACTCATAATGCATATACTCTATTGCTGCCATAGTACCATAGTGAGATTAAACTCAATCCTTCATCAACTCGTGAAACACAGACCGTCTAGTACTTTAAATCTTCTGCAAATCTCGCATTCACTCTCGCAACAGTTAAACCCAGTCTCTTAAGCGACCCAAATTTTAATTGCAACACATATCTTTCACTTGTAAATGATATCTTCTAATAGACAACATAAGAATCACACAAACTTTCTAACACTCCGCATGAGATAACCCACCTGTTTCGCCTCACACTGGCATCTCTTTATACCCTTCCACCGTCATAGTCGTTATGCAGTCACTTAATCTCGTTGAGTCTGATCTCATACCGCAATATGAAATTTACTTCACTCCCAACTAGGACACATCAAAAGATTCTTTACACACCCATAACTCAAGATATTCCTCAAATCAAGATGGAAATCAAGCACCTAATAATTCTTCTATCCTCCAGCAGACCCTCATCGTCGATTCCAAATCATATGAATACATCTCGCAGTCATAACATACTCATCGCATAGCCATCTAGCCATCACTTCTGCTAATAGGGACACAACCAAACATACGAGTTCAAAAACACATGCTCATACAATCAGCACCTCGGCGCTCAAGCTATAGGAAAAAATCCGGCCTCAAGTCCTCCAGACTGGCCAAACATCAACACACAAAAATCACATCTCGCCTCTCGATCAGGGAACCACAAGCCATTGCTGCACATTTGATATCGAGCGCTCATGTGCGCATACGAACGCGTGGAAGGAATTCAAAGAGTTACTTTTCAAGCTAAATCAAGGACGCACGATAAGAATTCAAGAATGTGAAGTTTTTCTTAAAGGTTCTGCAGCCTCCCAAGGATAAGTACAAACGTCTTCGTACCGATCCGCGAGACTCTACTAAACCTGCTCATGACTTGTGAGACCAATGTAACCTAGGATCTGATACCAACTAGTCACGACCCCAAACCCGGACCCGATCGTGATGGCTCCTCTCGTGAAGACAAGGCCAACCGACACATTTTCATTCCAGTTTTAAGCAATTAAACAATAAGCATTAAGTATAAACATGATATAAATCCAAAAGTAAATAGTGACATTCAAAAAAATTTGCGAAATACAACCCAACACAGCCCGATACCGGGGTGTCACTAGTCATGAGCATAAAAAAATTCGGAATAAGACAAGAAAGTCTACAAAGTTCAATACAAATCTAAAACAAGAGAAATAGGATACGGGAAGAAGTTTTGGGCTGTGAAACACCGGCAACTACCTAGAGAATCTTCGGATCCGCCTGAGCTGGAAAGATCAACACTCGGTAGCGAACCAGATACGCCTGAATCTGCGGGGTGCAAGGAGTAAAGTGAGTACTCCAACTCAGTGAGTAATAATCATAATTAAAGACTGAGAAATATGAAATCACGTAAGGCACATTACATGCTATAGTGAAGCAGTAAAAGCCAGTAAAATAGTGAATCAGTACGGATATGTAGAAATCATTTTTGGTCAACTTAAACTTCATGAAATGCCTTTTCAACAATTAAGCAGGTAAATGACATGCAAATAAGAAAGATAAACACATAAAAGTTCGCCCCTCGGTCACAATGTCAATAAATCCGCCCCTCGGGCAATATCTCAGAACAACACCAGTCCCTCGGGCTATATCTCATATCATAATGGGTACCTATACTCACTGGGGGTGTGCAGACTCCAGGAGGGGCCCCTTACGGCCCAAGCGAAATATCAAGCTATCTCGTGGCATTATCACTAGGCTCTCGGCCTCATATCAATCAAGCCACCTTGTGGCGTACATATCTCAGGCCCTCAGCCTCATAAATCAAATGTTTCCTCATAACATAGGCCCTCGGCCTTACTCATTCAAAATCCTCACAAGCCACTCGGGCAATAGTAAAAAGGGATTCTTAGCTCAATATCATTTAAAAGATCATTTTAAGTGTTAGAGTAAACATGGCTGAGTATGAAAACAATGGAATATAACATGACTGAGTTCAAGTATAAAGTCAAAACAGTGTGGAAATATCAATAAAAATCCCTTAAGGGTTCAACCCAAATCATGATAATAGCAAATAGATTTAAGTTAAATACGCGGTAAAATAGTCATTCGGGACGGACTAAGTCACAATCCCCAATAGTGCACGACCCCACGCTTGTTATCAAGCGTGTACGTTACCTCAATATAGCACAACAATGTGCAATCCAGGGTTTCGTATCCTCTGGACAACATTTACAATTATTACTCACCTCGATTCGGTCCAAACTCTCGCGATGCCTTTGCTCATACGAATCGGCCTCCATATGCTCCAAATATAGCCACAATCAGTGCATAACCATTAAATATGCTACGGGAACAAAGTCCACTAAAAGTATCCAATTTATATTAAAAATCCTAAAATTGCTCGAACTTGACCCCCCGGGTCCACGTCTCGAATTCCGATAAAATTTACATCAATAGGTTCCATATCTTCCCACGAGTTCATACATATCAAAAGTACCAAAATCCAACCACAAATGACCCCTCTAATCCCAAATCCTATGTCTCCAATTACAAGCCCTAGTTCTTCAATACTAGGTTTAACTTCCATAATTAATTATGTAGAATTCACACAGAGTATTGAGTTAAAAAATGTTACCTCCAGGTGTTATCTCTTGAATACCTCTTCAAATCCTCTAAAAAAACTCCAAAATCGCCCAAAAATGGTGAAAGTTAGCCCCAAAATCACAGACAATGGCTATTTAAACATTCTGCCCAGGCATCAAAAACCTTCTTCGCGAACGTGGTCAAAGCCTCGCATTCGCTAAGCGCAAAAATCCACTGAACATAAATTCCCCTTATGCGAACGCGACCCCCAGCTCATGAACGCAAAGCGTCCGCTTTCCAGACCATCGCGAACACGACCTCCTTGTGCGAACGCGAAGCCCTACAGGCTGGGACCCAATTTGCTCCCACTTACTCTATGCGAACGCGACACAGGTCTTGTGAACGCGGAGAATCAAAAATCAAAACATCCCGAACGCGACACACAAGATGTGAACGCGAAGGCAAAATTCGCCGCCTCAGAAAAACACCCTTCGCGAAGAACAAATCACCTGCAATACAAAACCAGCAAAAACTGCCAAGTCCAGAGTCCAAAATTGATTCGTTTAACCATCTGAAAGTCACCTGAGGCCCTCGGGACCTCAACCAAACATGCCAACATACCCCATAACCTCATTCAAACTTTTTACAACCTTCAAAACACTGAAAACAACATCAAAACACCAAAATCACATCCGATTCAAGCCTAAGAATTTCAAGAACTTCCAAATTACGCTTTTGATAAAAAACCCAACCAAACCACGTTCGAATGACCTAAACTATTGCACACACATCAAAAATGACACAAAGAAGCTACTACAACTGGTGAATTCTATTCCGACCCCTATATCAAAATCTCACCTATCAACCGGAAAACGCCAAAATCTTAATTTCGCCAATTCGAGCCTAAACCTTCTACGGTCTTCCAAAATGCATTCTGATCATGCTCCTAAGTCACAAATTACCAAACGGAGCTAACCAAATCATAGAAATTCCGATCGGAGATCATATACAAACAAGTCAAATCTTGGTCAAACCTTTCAAATTTCTAACTTCAAACTGAGAACTGTTCTTCCAAATTCATTCTGATTACCCTAAAAACCAAAACCAACAATTTACATAAGTCATAATACATCACACGGGGCTAGTCTTACCCAATAACTAGGGAGCAAAGTGCAAAAGCTCGAAACAACCAGTCGGGTCGTTACACTTGTTAATTTGAGAAACATGGCATCTTGAAATTATGGGAGTTTCGATGTTGGTAAATCTACGCCTGATCTTCCTTGTACTTATTGTGGAGGAAATCATCTGTGAAAAAATTGTCAAATATTCCCGAGAGTGAGTTATGTGAATTGACTAAATTTTATGTGTGGAATGCATGTGATATTTGTGGTGGTCGAGATTGTCACTTTTATGGTTGTAATTGTATTTCTTATCCTCCGCCAACACCTTATTATGATGGTTATACTTTTTCTTGTAAGGTTAACAGGAACAAAGAACCCGAGAAAGCTGACTTGAAGGAGATCAAAGATATATTAAAGTGCCTCATGGAACGAAGTAATGAGAAACAACTGCAAATGCAAAGGCAATAGAATACCATCCAAAGGCAATATGATACTATCCAAAGGCAAGAGGCAATTATTCATACACTGAAGGCACAATGAGTCAAGTGGTTGAAGCGTTTAATGCTCAACAAGATAATATTGTGGATAGTAGCGAAAAAGAACATGCATTAGATGCAGAATTGAGGTGCTAATGGAGGAGGCCAGAGTAGAATGCCAACAGTCTATCCAACTAGAATTTAAGGATGCTGATATTATAGAAGAGATACTAGAGTCAACCAAGGACATTGATGATACATATTTAGTTGACTTTAGTGACATTGGTATTGAGGATGTTGACAGTCCCAAAGTTCATGTAATTGAGCGTGTTGGTCCTCGCTCCAACTATTTTTTCATATTGTATTTGGATGATGATATGAAAATAGAATTATTCGAGCCAATTGAGGAGTCAAGGAGTGAGCAACAAGATGCCAACATTCTGGAATTTTTCTTGCCAGAAAGTCAGGATTACATACCTCATGCAAAGTCTAAGAAGTGCAGAATACTACATTATTTTCTTGGGGCAGTTAGATTTGTTCCATCACCCTTGGAGCATAATAGAAAACTTGAAGCAAAACTTGGTGTTCAATTCATAAGATCGAGGTGGAGGCAAAAAATGATTCGCATCATGCTGTAACGTTAAATCGAGCGCTTGTTGGAGGCAACCCAACTTTACCGCTTTCTTTTATTTTTTATTGTATTATTTTTGTATTATAATTTTATTTTATTTTATAGGATCATGGACGACAAAGCCATTGGAAGGATGCAAAACAAGCCAGATAGTTAGAACTAAGTGTGGGGTACCCGCACAAAGAAAAAATTTCGGAAAAAGTCTGGGTACCCCATGAGCTGCTAGTGCTTCGGCCTTTGGCGTACCAAAGAGTTTCTTTTACCCTTTTATTAGTTATGGTACATACTGGAGACAATGCACAATTTTAAGTGTGGGGTGAGGAGATTGTCTGGGTGACTTTTTATGCTATTTTAGTTGTGTTAGTTTAATTGAATAACTTTTTTTTAGAAAGATAAAAAAAGATTGAACTTTTCCTGACGATGGATCTCCTAGACAGTTTTTTGAGGCTTTAAATTCTAAACAAAAATACAAAAAAAAAATTGAAAAATAGAAAATCCAAAAAACCATGTCTTTTAATTTTTACTTTAGGTAGTAATCATCCTCCGTGATTTTTATTGTTCCTCGGTTCTTTTTCAAGCGATATAGTTTGAACGGGGTCATAATTTTTTATATTTTTAGGAGTATATTAGGATTTAGGGAATAAAAGAAGGAAGATGAGATTTCTAGGTGCCCTTTGACTTATTTGATAGTGGCATATTTAGGCTCTAGCATGTGTATTACCTTCCCTACAGTTTGAAGTTGCATATGATGCCTTGTTGAGTTAGATAACATGTCTATTGATGCCTATGTCTCGTTTTCTTGGCTCGTGTTTACTTTGTTCTTAATGCTTAATAATTTGTGGCTCCGTGAATACTTGCAATTATTTGAGAGTCGGAATGGAACCGTCCTTAGTGAGTCATGTGACATGTGTGGTGAGAATTTATGTAGTCCATGTTATTGCATTTGAGTCTAGAACTTGTCCGGCATGTGAGTTGAAGCGAAATCCTAGGCTTTGATCGGTTTAGAAAATGATTTTAGGTTTTCTTTGATCTTTTTGAGCTTGATACTTACCACAAATAAAAATTATTCCTAGTCAAGCTTTTCGAGCCTATAGACTTTTATTTGGCAACCACATTACAAGTCCATACCTTTTTTTTCTTATTTGTCATTATTTTGATCCTTGTACCTCTTTAAACATTTTAATTGTAAAATAAGCGCTAGAAGAAATAAGGAGGAAACTTGGGTGGCTTTTGAGTGGAACCAATGAAAGAAAAAAGGTACACGTATTTTGTTAAAGAATACACTAGCGGGAATTGTAAATAAGAGGAAAATTTCAAAACAAAAAAAAGTACATAGTTGAAAAAAAAATATGTAGATGAATAAATTGATATATTATCCTTGCTAGTAGGTGTAAAATAAAGTAGTGCTTAAAAAAAAGGAATTGGGATGATATTGTTTGTGAAATTGAAGTTGAGATTAAGAAATTTGCGCTTAAAGTTAAATGTGTGATATGTTAAAGTGTTTAGGGGGGTGAACAACTATTTCAAAAATATATCCTACCCGTCTCGTAGTCCATATTACAACCATGAAAAAGTCCTACTTGATTATAGATCGAACAAGCATACATTAGTGGAGGTTTATTGTCACGATTCGAAAATCAGTCCGTTGTGATGACACCTAACCCAACCCGCTAGGTAAGAAAATAACAATAAAATATAATATAGTGATAATGATAAGAGTCAAAATAAAATAACGGAATTTTATACATCTCTCCAAGATTGATAGTACAAGTCATGAGTCACTAAGACTTAGATTTTTTTAATTAAAAAAAACTGAATTTAAATAATCACAACATCTATTTGGAGTGTATATGAATATAATTTGAATCTAAAGCTACCAAGGGCAAGTGATGGCCATAACTGGAAAGCGCGAACATCTTCAATGCCAGCTCCCGCCATACACAACAGCAATAACTCCAAGATCTGCACGCAAGGTGCATAAGTGTAGTATGAGTACAACCGACTACATGTACTTAATAAGTATCCTAACTAACCTCGGCAAGATAAAAGAAGCAAGAATTATTGGTGATACTCACTAACACTTGTGCAGATCATAATTTCAACAAGTATAGAACAGATACATGATCAAAATAGAAAATCTCAGGTAAAACCACTTTGATGTTCACAATTCCTTATTTTAAAGTGTTCTGCTTAGTCGATAGTCCAACATATAAGGAAGATATGCAAGTAAAATCAGGTAAACATTCGAGGAAATTTCAAGTAAATATGAAATGCAATAATCAAATATCAGTATGTTGCGACGCGCAACCCGACCCAATAACAGTAACCAGCTCTCCCAGAACTCACAACCTGTCGGTTTCTCACATTTTGCAGGTACACCATTAAGAGAGAAATATTAGAGGGTGACTTAAGGGGGACGGATCCGTATTTAGACGCAAACACGACCAATTCAGCATGCTTTAAACCCAGCCTAGCCACATGCTCAATATTATAAACCGCCTGGCGTGGTCAAATGCTCAATATCAACCACACGGACAACTCATGTGCTGCATGGACAACTCATGTGCCGATACTCACAATATCGAGCAAGCCAAACAATACTCTAGAAATTCCATTTCGCGTATACCGACCTCCGAACGGCTCGAAACTAGCCACGAATAACTCAAGAACATCAAATAATGCCAAAGGAAACAAATTCAATCGATAAAGGTTGAATCTTTAATCAAAATCCCAAAGTCAACCAAAAATTCAACAAAAGTCAACGTCGGGACTGCCTTGGATTCCGAATCCAAGCTTACTCGAGAGAAGCCCGAACCAATACAAGCTCACACGAACAAAAATCGACTCAATCAGAGCCTGATAGATCAACCAATTCGTTAAAAGATCGCTCTTAGGTGTTCATAACCCAAAAGTCCAACCCACACTAGTTGGGTCCCATATCTCCCGAAATACTTCTCCAAAACTGTTCAAATTCGAGCATGCTATTCTCCTAATATAGGACAAGAAAAATCCCAAAGGAATCGAGAAATAAATGCCTCTAACTCAATTTCAATTTTTAAAATTTAGGACATAACCCTAGGTCTTGATTTAAATAGGTTTTCAATTAAAATTATGGATTAAAGCTTAAACCGAGAGAACGAATCAAAGAAACTTGAAGAACATCCTTGAATTCTCCCAATTCCAAACTTTCAAGATGAGAAAAAGTCCAATAACATTAATAGTAAAAAGTGCCCAGATGTTCTACTTTGTTTCTTGTGCCAAACAATCCCGAAACTCTCTTTTGATGCCTCCAATGGATTCTTCATAAAATATCAGTCAACTTAGGTTTTTGAATCACTCCATTTGACCTTATAATAAAGGAGATATATTGGTTTCAATATTTAAAAATAGTGCAGATTTTTAAATATGATTCAGTGGCAACTTCGTAATTAAGCTGAAAAATCTGGCAACCTAATTCTTAGTAAAATGACTATAAATTCCTCATATAATGTCGAAATTTGATGATTTCAGTTTATATGGTTCAAAAATTACGATAAAGATATTGAGTAGTCCATGCATTATGAAGTTTTCTCTCAAATTGTCTTTTGCTTATGGTAATATTTTTCTAATAGTCTATGAAGTTGTCTACCCCTTATGGTGATGTTTTTATTGATCTTACTATATTGGTGATGTTATGAAATCTCATATTAATGAAACTATATTATTATGCCTTTGAATCTTTTTATTTTACTTAAAGGATCGTTTGATGCCTGTTAACAAAACAGTCAAATTGTCTTCAAAATTGTAACTTTTAAATTTATGCCTAACAATGAAAGAACTACGTGTAGCATTTGTACACATTAATTAAGTCCTCTACAAGTGGTCAATTTTTTTTGTCAAATTAAGAAAGCACATTGAACTTTTGACACCAAGCTTGGATAATAGGAAAATGTATTTTGTAAAGAAATCATACTATACTATAAATGTGAAGACTTTTGGATAATATTATTTTACTAAAATATCCTTCAAAACTTGAATGACCAAATTACCCTATTTCCATTAAATATATATAAAATTGATCATTTAATTGAGATCCTAATAAATGGTAGTATTCAATTATCCTTCCCGTCTTTTTTTCATGTTTTGTTAGTTTGCTCCTTTGAGCTTCCACTATTTAAATCATTCGTTCAAAACCTTTTTATATGCTTGATATTTTTTCTTATAAAAATGCACACAATATATTGTCACTTCATTTCTTTTAGAGTTAATGCATAAATACCCCATTCAACTTGTCCTGAAAAGTCATTTATACACCTTAACTTTACAGGTGTCCTAACACCCCACGATTGTTTAACGTAATGTATTTAGTTACTCCCTCTCACAACCTGGCCAGCTGCGCATGTTTGACAACTAAAGTGAGCGCGTCATTTATCTTTTAATCGTTGAAAACAACCCAAAAAAAATAAAAACGTAATTGTTTAACGTTAATATAACCCAACCAACGTAAAATCACATCTTCCCCAAATATTTATCAAAACTCATTGAAGAACCCTAATTTCTTCTTCTTCTTCTTCTAATTTATGTCGAAATTCCATCAAATTTTCCTTTTGAAGTTTCAATATTTGAAGGAAAAGGTTATCCTTTCTCCTTCCTAAGAACCCTAAATCCTTTCTTTTAGTATTGTTATGACTTTGTCCTAAAATTGAATGATCCGATTTTTGAAAGCAATTGTAAATTATCTGACTTTGGTGTTATCTTGTTGTGTTGTAGTTGTTCCAATGCCTTCAAAAGGATTGAATTTGATAAGGCTTTGCACGGAAGAGGAAGAAAATGAGTCAAGTGGAGAAATTCGATGCAACCATGGCTATATGCTGCCTTTGTTAATAGCTTGGACCCCTCGGAACCCAGGTAGAAGATATTGGGTTTGTCCATACTATGAGGTAAATGATTCTTAAAATTGTTTCACTAATTGAGTTGTGATAAATTATCATTCATTAATTTTCTTTTGTTAATCATCTTAGGGTCCTCGTTCTTGTGATTTTTGGCTTTGGAAGGATTCTGAAATTGATCCTAGATCCAAATTTGTTATTCCAAAGTTGCTTGAAAAAATGGGTGAACTTGAGTATGCATTCGAAGGCTTTGAAAATCTTTCCAAGTCGAGGACTACTCTAAAGGTTGAAAGCAGCATAGAAGATGACGAGATGAAGAAGATTGAGGTTCAGTTGGTGAAATTGCAAGATGATATGGAGAAGATGAAAGAGAAGGAAAAGAAGTGGAAGAGTTAATTAGCTAAATCAAAGAGTAGGGAAAATGTACTGTGGTTCATTATATTGGGGATGTGTATTATTGTTGTTGTTTGTGGGTATCCAGGAATCTCATTGAAAGAAGATGCAATGAGGTTGCCATTGTGAAGCTAGTTTAGTTATCTCACTATGAAAGTAGTTGTTGCTTGTAGGATTTAATTTGTATGTTTACAATGGAACTCTAACTTTTGTAGTTTTTGCTTATCAATGGAACTCTCAATATGTATTTGTAGTTCTTGCTTATCAATTGTTATTTCAATACACCCAAACGACTCCAAAGTCTCTTGTTAAAATAGATTGGACATATCATGGATTTGAATCTGAATACTATTTAAGCTAACTGTTTGAACTTCAAGCACTAAAACATCATATATGCATTACTTGCATAAAAGTCACAGAATGACATTACATAACAGTAGTATTCCAGTCATTGTATCAACAGCAAAACAGAATTCCAGTCGACAAAACCAAAACAGAATTGTAGTTTGTTACAAAGTAGTCTATAGCTACCTACATTAGCTTGTCAACATACAGAATTGCAGTTTATAGCTACTTCAATCTATTGCATTTCAGTTTTCAAACAAAATCAAAGCTTCATCAACTGGGTTGATTTGCAGTGGTGCTTTTCTGGCTCAACTTAGCAGCCCTACACCTTGTTTCAGTGATCTTCTTGCCTCTCAATTGGTGGAGCTGCCTAGTTGTCATAGCTTCTTTACCCTTCCACTTAACACATTTTGTTGGTCGATGGCCTAGATCTCCAGTTACTTCTACCGAGGACCTCACATCTCTAAAGTTTGTAGATGACATTCCAGGCTGCCATAAACCAATAGAAAATCAGACAACTGAAATGACCTAAATATGATAGCTTGTATTGGACTTACATTTTGAATTTTGAAGCCACTTTGAGTGTGTAAAACACCCATCTCAACCATCCTTAGTTTCTTAAAATGTGTTCTTACATCAGTTCTAGTACAAACATCCTACATGAAACAAAGAAAATTAAAAATCTGATAATTATTTAAAAAATACATACAAGATATTAAAGGGAAGAACTTCACCTTTTCTTTATCACCTTTTGGCCTTCCCCTTCCTCTTCCAGTGCTTTGCTTTGGTAGCTTTGAACTACCAACACTTGTACGCACATAACTTGATGGGGTTGCAGCAGTATTACTTCAAGCAGCCTTTGCACATCCCCTCTTATTATGACCCTTGTTATGACAATTGCTACATGTCATTTCCACTCCACCTTTGGACAATTTTCCTATCTTATTTTCACCAGGCTCTTTTCCTCTAACCTTCTTTGGCCTTCCAGGCATCTTCTTGACAGTAGGTGGTATAACAGGTGGGTTTTGTGACTCTGGCCACATATTCATACCCAAGACATGCTGAAGAAAGTAGTTGTATGTTTTCATGTAAGTTTCATTACTGTACCAATGAGAAATATAGTTCATAGGCTCCAGATTTTTAAAATGCAAGGCAACAACTGCATGAGCACATGGTATGCCTTTTACATCCAAGCTCTGCAGGTGCAAGTTTGCCTATTGATGTCCACCAAATGCTTCACTTCACTAGTGCCTATTCCTTGCTTCACTTCAAAATCATACTCACCATTCCAGAAAATGTTACATTTCATTGACCTTTCAGTGTTATCTTCCAAGACTTTCATGGCCATTGGTGAAAAATTACTAATCCAAGTGTTTCCAAATTGTCTTAGCTGAGCTATTCTATTCATCATCTTCACCCTGATTTCTTCCAGCATTCTCACTATAGTCTTCTGCCTTGCTGCCAAAATCCAAGCATTGAAACATTCTGCCGTATTGTTGTCAACACTATCAGACTTGCAGAAAGTGTTGAAATACACCTTACTCCATCTTTCAATGTTGTAGTACAACAGTTCATCAACTATGTTAGTCCCCAATTTCTTCATGTCATCTAGATTTTTCTTCAATTCCCACTCATAGGTAGACCTTGCACACCTCCAGAAGCAGTTCCTTCTCTCTATGCCCCTCCATTTCTTAGACCAGTTAGCTAGGATGTGCCTTGCACACATCCTATGCTCAGAATTTGGAAGTAGGTCTGCTATAGTATTTTAAAGCCCCTGAAAAATTAACAATGGCAGAAAAAAAGTTAGCTGAAAAATTAACAATGGCAGAAAAATTGATAGTAGTAGCAGAAACAGTAGGAGAAAAATAGTAGGATTACCTTTTGCATGTCTGTTATTATGGTCAGATTTGTACCATCTCCAAGCTGAAGATCACTCTTTAAAATGCTAACAAACCACCTCCAAGTGTGCATATTTTCAATCTCAACAACAGCCCAAGCAAGTGGAAGCATCTGATTATTTCCATCTTTGCAAACTGCTACAAGTAGTTGGCCTCTACAAACCCCTTTTAAAAAACACCCATCCAGTCCAATGCATGGCCTACAACCAGCTAGGTATGACTTCTTCATTGCATCAAAACAAATGTAGAACCCAACAAACATTTTCTTCCCACCTTCAAAAGTTTCCTCACTAAGTTTCACTACACATGTACTACCAGGATTAGATCTAAGCAACTCATCCCTATAATCTAAAATCCTCCCATACTCCAATTTATGATCACCCATTATCTCTTTCAACACAATATTTTTTGCCCTCCTACAAACTGTCCTCCCAACATATAATCCTAATTTCTTTCTAATCAGCTCTTGAAACTTAATTATTCTAATGTTAGGTTGTTCTTTTATCCTCTCATTGAACCTTTTAGCCAAGAACTTTGAATTACAAAACTTGTTTCTGTTAGTAGGGTCACATTTGTGAACTGGATTGTAGTTCTTGACTACAAAATCCTTAGTCCTTGAATCATAACTAGCACATAGAAGCCAAGGACATGATGCCTTCTTGCACTTAACCCTCACCCTTGTGGGTTCATTTACATACTTTTCTATAGAAACCTTTTGTTGAACATCATATTTCGTTATAGCTTCTCTGAATTCTTTCACACTTGCAAATGCAAGTTCAGTTTCCCAAACTATATTCTTGCAAGTCTTGTCAAATATTACTCTTCTTGTAGTCTTTCTTCTTCTAGCTTTAACTTTCTATTGCACCTCCCCTTCATCTTCATCATCAGCATCATCTGGATCTGTCTCAAAACTAACAGCTTCATCTGAGGAATAATAAGGCTCATTACCACTTATCTTACCTTCTAAAGTCTTCTTCTTCCTAGATGCATATTCATCATACCCCACATCTGGCCCTCTCTTACCTAGTTTAACATGTTCTTGTTCAGGAGCACTTTCTTTCCTCTTCCTCCTTTCTACAGTCCTGCTTTCTGCCCTAAATGCCCTATATTCCTCATGTATATCACTACCATAATCAGCTTCTCCTTCTTCAGACAACTCCTCATGGTTTGAATCTAAGCTATTATCAATGCTACTAGAGTTTGAGGAGTTTGATTCAGATGAGGAGTTTGAGCTATCATTTGTAGTAACAGCCGTGGGCACACTATTGTTGGCACTATTTTCAGCAGCATTGGATGCCTTTTCACTAGTTCCCAAACCCTCACAGCCCCTCACATCTTGACCAGATTCCTTCTCAAAAGTAACATTTTTTTAAGTCTTCACAAATACCCATAAGGTCCCTATCAACTTTAATTACTACCAAAGCAGGACAATTAGGTGGTCTAACATAAATAACAGCAGAAGAAGCATTGTAACCAAACTCTTTTACATAACATAAAAACTCAAAATAAGAGAACCTATCAACATCTACATCAAAACAATCAGTCATCATCCCACCAATATAATCCTCCATTGAAAAGGAATCCAACTTATCCATGGAGATATTTCCACCATGGAAAAACCTTAGAGTAACAAGTACAAAGGACATTGCAATACCTGAATATAGTAGAAAATGGAGATAATTAAGGATTAAGGACATTGCAATACCTGAATATAGTAGAAAATAGAGATAATTAAGGATTAATATTTAGGGTTGATGATAGAAAAGGCTAGGGTTGATGTGTTTACCTCCAAACTAAAACAAAGAGAACGTTTTCACTTGATTCTTCAGAGACCTTCAAGTTCGAACGGGTCTTCAACCAAATCGTCAACGGAAACAAATACGAACAAAAGTAAAGAAGCAAGAACAAGGAAATTGTATGGATTTTGCAACAGGTCCCTTCGATTTTGGTCAGGCAAATGGATTTTGGAGATGTTAATCGAATCGTGAAGGGTGGGGTAAAAGGTTAGGGTTCTTGATTTTGAGAATTTTTGACTGAGGGGGTTAAACGACTTAGGTTACATCTATTTTAGGTGTTTTTATTTATTTACGGGAGGTTTTAATTACATAGCTTCATAATACAAGCGCGCGTAAACCACTTAAGTTATTATAGTTGGGCCAGATTATGAGAGGGAGTAACTAAATACATTATGTTAAACAATCGTGGGGTGTTAGGACACTCGTAAAGTTAAAGTGTGTAAATAACTTTTCAAGACAAGTTGAATGAGGTATTTATTTATTAACTCTTTCTTTTACCGTGCATTCTTCATGCCAAAGTCGTATCTATTGGCATAATTTTTCTCTCCTATAAAAAGACAACAATCTTTTAGCTTTTGCTTTCGTATTTGGCAACAGATATATTTTATTGGTAAACTACAGTTTTCTTTTTCTATGTACAAATTTTTCTTTCCCTTTATTATTTTGTTTCAGGACTTCACGAAATTTAGTTTGTCTTTTAGACTTTTGAATTTCTATGCTATTCTAAGCAAGATTATGTCGGATATTACCCATAAATAAAAATCATGTATTAAGCATCATCTTCTTATATGTACTGAATTACTTCATTAGTCCGAAAAAAAATAAAAAAGAAGAAAATATCTCCTTTCATAGTACTAAGTTTTCCTTCATTACTATTACTTTTAGAGCCTACAACTCATTTTTTTTCCAAAAATAATTTTTTTTTGCTCGTGTTGTCCTAGTAGATAAAAGCCTAACTAATAGGAGTATTGGATTATGTTGTCACTGAAAGAAAAAAAGATTGAGAAAACAAAAGCGTAATTGTTACTCATATTCACATGTAAATTATATTGTTGAAGTATAAAAGAACAAAAACAATTGTCAGGCTTAATGTTTTTATCACTTGTATTTTTTTTTTCCGGTGCTATTACTATTTCCTCCATCTATTTTCTAGGCTAAATTGTCAGCTATATCTATCCATCTCTGCTAAAATCGACATGTAAGTTCACTTCTATTTACATACCAGAAACCCCTCATATATGCACAGACTTCTCATGTTGCTTTGTCTGCTAATTTTCAGATATGCGCACCTTAATTGAGTTTGTTATTTAACTAAGTTTTTTTTGACAATAGACTTTGAATATTATCATAAACAAACCAAAATTTACTACAAACTAAGAGCATGCAGAGTTCCAGACACACCTTCTAGGAAGGATGCCTAGAACAGCTAGACCTCAAGAAGAAAAATGTTACTTATAATTTTGAGTGAATCTTTTCGTCTTGGTTAGAGTTTAATTGAGTTTTAAAATTTTAATGCCCTTGGATTAGTATAATTCTCTGTGGTCTATAGTTTTCTAGATGTTATGGATGTCACTCATTTGTCGATATGACTTCAACAAAGAAAATTTTCAAGAAAGGCAAAAGTTTGACTAATTAAATTCTTAATATACTTTAAAGAAAATTTTCCAGAAAACTAAGTGTATTTGAAGAGCCCAAGAAAATATTTGAGAAATAACTAATAACATCTAAGGCGTACAATAAATGGCTAAACAAAGACAAATTTTCGTCTCCCTACAGACAAGCTTAAGTGCCCCCTTAATCCGCTACCAAACACAAAGCAAATTATTAGTCTAAAATCCTGAAGAAAAAAAATAGAAACAAACACGCACAAATAAGCACGTAGGAACATACAATAACCATATATACAAAAGAATTTCAATTTCCATTATAACATCACAATTTTAGTCTTAAGAAAGTATTTGAATTTTGAACCATGTGACTAAGAATTACCCAAGAATCATGTTTTATGATATTATTTCAGATATTTATAGCATCTACTCTTAGCATAGAATAATCCTATTACGCATGGCATTGACATGTTGAAGAGTGAATAACTTTTTTTTATTCGTTATCAAGAAAATATGCATGTTTTTTATGAATTATTTGGTTTATATTATTCTTAAAATTTTGCAACTACTATTATAGAATCGTTTTTGTACTTTTCTCATTTTGTAGTCTATGCGCCTTTATTCTATTTAAAATTTTGAGTCCAATTGCAGCTATAGAGTTCTATTTTACTTTTATAACTGTGCTACTATCCGCTTCTTGCTCTTGCAGACAAGATCCTATATATATATATATATATATATATATATATATATATATATATATATATATATATATATATAAAAGTCGTCATTCTACTGCATTCCTTTATTTTATTGCAATCTTAAAGTTACATACTGGCAATAGTACTTCCTACAAATTGTGGTAATATATTTTACTATATCTCTCCTTTTGAGGAAACTAGAGGGACAAAACAACAATAAAGTATATCATTTTGATTTCGTGTATCAGTTATTTCTACTCCTTCTCTTTATTTAAGTCATATCTTAATTTGTTCCCGCATTTTATAAATGTTTTATTGTTAAATTTTAGTTCCATTATCTAAGGTCTATTTGGTAAAATGGAAAGAGAGAGAAGAGATATTGTGATAATGTTGATGTGAAAAAAAGGCCATGGTCATCCGAGGAAGATATCAAGCTCTAATATCTTATTAACATAAGATATCGAGTAATTTTGAATAGTACATTGGTACATTTGGATCCTTTTTCTTTATTTTATCTTGATTACCTCATTTTTATTTTAGTAGATTAAAAGGATGCATTATGCAATTCAACCTTGCATAATCATCAATCACACTTGAACTCTTAACACTTAATGATGTATAAGTATTACTTGTCAGTATATATGATGTAGCTGAAGATTCTGTGCATGGCATGTATATTAAAATAAAAATAAAAAGTGAGGCTAGAATATTTTAAAAAAAAAACAATCAACCTTGAGAAGACAATTATACTAAGGCGCAATTGATATTGTTATGGTTGAAGATAAAAAAAAATAAAGTTGATCTAAGATTGTTGCTTGTTGCATCGTCTACTGGAGCATTCAAATTTCAAAATGAGATGTACCGAAGTTTATTTGATAGCGTGATAACTAGAAGAACATATCTAGATAGAAATTGGTTGGAGAGTATTTTTTGACTTTATTTATCAAGGTTCTTATGGTTAGGCCACAATGTTGATATTTGTTGTAGTTTACAACTAAATCAAATATTTTTTAAATGTATGTATATATTATGTAAGAAATGAGAAATACACGTGCAACGCACGTGCAGAGGGACTAGTATGTAAATAAAATTGAAGATAGTTGAGAAGAGAAGTACTATGAAGCAAATTTCCCAAGTTCTTGTCAAAAGAAGGAATTTTGAGTGATGAATCAAACAATGTCCAAAATCTGACATTATTACATTTGACCAGAATCAAACAAATATGCAAAGTTCTTCTAACATTTCAGACAGTGTCAAAAATCTGATAAATATCAAGGATCAATGTAGTAAGGTTTAAAACATGTGCAAAATGAATCTAACGCTTATAACTACTTAACATCTAGTCAGGATGATATTACTTTGATATTCAAACTGCACATTTTTCGGATATATTCATCCCTACAAATATTCTAGCTAACAACACAAATGAAATAACCTTGCTCCATTGTCAGCTTCAACACCTACACCACTTTCATATACAAACGAACTTGAAGATGGTTCTTCACTATCAATATTTTCTTCTTGGAATTCATTGAATGCTGCTTTGGCTTCAACATAAGATTTGAAAGACTGGAAGATGCTTTCTTTGAAATCTATAACCATAGGAGCACATTCACACCAAGAGTTGTATAATCCGGTCCTTTTATCATAAAATACCACATACACCTTCGATGGAGATATTTTCTTAGCTTGACAGCTTTTTCTGAACTTAGTGAACGCTGCTATGGCTTCATCATATGATTTTGAAAGTCTGGAAGATGCTACCCTTGACACCAGTAACTATAGGAGTACACTAACGCCAATAGTGGTATAATCCAAGCCTCCCCCCACGAAATACAACATAGACTTTCGAAGCATTATTCCTCTTCCCTTCCCCCATTCCTTAATCTAACCCTTAACACTAAAAGAAAGATAAGAGATGAAGAAGGAGAAACTAAAGATAGAAAAGAAATGTGGACTAGAAAAGTTTCTTAGGTGAAACACTGTATATTTAAGAGTTTAGGGTTAGAAAGTGACCAATGCAGGAGGAGTATAGTAGTTTAAATGTATATGTATTTCCTCTAGTATACTATCTGTACATTTCAATGTATTTCGTTTGGTATAGTACGTGTATATGTGCATTGAATGCTTTATGGAAAATGATGTAGCCATGCATGTTTATACGTGAAAGAGGTATTGGGAAAGTAATACAATTAAAATAATGAGAGAGAATTCCTTGAAAAATTTGAATTGAAATAAAAATATGCTAAAGGGTAAAGATAAAAAACGAAAATGCCCAATTATCCATTATACCCTCAAAAGTCATGCGAAGTTACCACAATGTTCTCATTCCGGACATTTGGGCCATTATTAGTGTGGCCAAATATATTTTACGTTAATTTATCCATTGTCTTAATATCTTGGATTGGATACTCAAATACCTTCACGTAGTATCAGAGCTAAACTATAGTAAGGTTATTTTCACAAAGCCTACTTTGCTCTAAGCTCACTCTTTAGCCAACTCTCTCTATTTCAAGCATACTTAAAATTTCTAAGAAATAGGAAAGAGCGAAAGTATTTATTTCACATGTAAATTTTGGAACTGAGTTATACGTATTAGAGAGTGTTAGTGAATACACATATCCCTTATTAGTTTTACAATGGTTTTGCAAAAGGGGTTTAATAATCTCGTTCCCACCATCTATTACTTTAAAGTTTTGAGTTGGATACTCAAAACTCTTTCACATTTAGGACATAGTACTTGTTGATTTTCACAAATATCTCCTCTTAATTAGTTCTATTAATTTAAATATAAACAAAATTTCAAACCAACTAAAAATAGTCAAAACTTAACAAAGTTCTTTTCTTCTTCTTCTTCTCCGATCCATTAAGAAGATCTTTCCAAGAACAAACCTCTTCGTTGGCGTAATTAAAAGCCCCACTTCCATACACTTTGCAACTCTTATTTGAAACTCAGAATAAAAGTTTTCCTTCTCTCCTCGGTGGACATATCAAATAAAAGCTCCTTGGTTTATCATCCGTTCATAATCATGAAAGAATGATTTAATTAACAGAATCAAGATTACTGTAGTCTCTATTGTATAAAAGATCTACTAAAACTTGAGCTTATAATTTGCTAGTGCAACCAACCATATAAAGCTTCTTATCCCTATATACAACAACAAACCAGTATAATCCCACAAGTGGAGTCTTGGGAGGTTAGTTTGTACGCAAACCTTAACCCTACCTTATGAAGATAAAGAGGTTGTTTCCGGTAGACCCTTGGCTTAAGGAACAATGTAACTAAAGCAACAAACAACTGCGACAACAAGATAACAGGGTAATGGAAGCGAATAACACAACATGTACTAATAAAAACTTCCATAATGAACTTCGACAAGAAGATAACAGGATGATTACTTCTTGTTCATTATGCGTGTGGATCTGGGACAAGAAGTAAAAGCATAGTCCATAGAACTTCCATGGCCAAGAACATTTATACAAATCTAGGTAGTTGTTATAACAGATAGATGGTCATTTTTGCAAAATTCTGCATATGTCATGTCTATCTTCAAAGTTTTCAATTGAGATGGGGGCCATATCCAAAAAGCTCATCAGGATTTGGTGAGTTGTTGTTGTACCATAAACAAAGCGTATGGCAAAGCAACCACTTTCTTTTTCTGGAGACATACTTGTGACACAAGAACAAGGCTTGTTCCCAAAGCACATGTATTCTTAACCAAAAACCAATACTATACAGAATAGGAGAGAAGCTTAAAAGACAAAATGCAGAACAAGCTCTCTCTAAGTTCACATATACCTTATTAATAAAAGCTAAATTTACAACAGTTGGCAGAGACAGCTCTATTATGGCTGCACTCCAACAAGGCTACAAATAATCTTGTTTTCTAACTAATTCTCAACGAATTTTAAATATAAGAACCCTGCCTAAAATAAAAGGGTTCTGCATATATAAACCTAACAATCAATTATTCTCCATTTCCTCGTGAAATTTTTCGTTCATTTTGACATGTATATCCAAATAATTGGAACGCTATGCTTCCCTAATCACTGCATCGTAAAGTCAAATACCACAAGAACTCGTAGCCCAGCAGCAAGTAAACTCTTGTGGCAGCAGAAAGATAAAACCGTGTCTTTTTAACACCCCCTTAAGATACTTGCAACATTTTTTCCAATCTCTTCTTTAGTTTCCTCACATATAGGAACGTCGCCAATGTACATATCAAAAAATGCCCCTGAAAAAGCAAGAATATCAAGCGTAAATCTCACTGCCTTTTCCCCGTCTATTTTCTTCATTTTATCCTTCTAGTTAATTCCAAGAATCAATATCTTGCCACTATGCACAGTATATCCACAAATGCCAGGAAATAAATTAAGATGACAGTTCACTTACTACACAATTCTCTACTCTGAACTGCTCCGATATTGTTTCCTCCGACTGCAAAGAATAGCAGTCTTATAGTAAGAAACACAAGACTTTTTGCCTAATTCCCTTATTAAAAAGAATAAGCAAGTGTCAGAGTTTATCTTCTTGGATATCAGTGCACTTACTCTCAGTAATTAGGTGCCCATCAGCTGTTCGTCGAAAATTGATTGTTGTACCCTGAAATTTTCAAGTCATGTATAATAGATGAAAAGGCAATCCTAGAATAAATGGAAGGTGGGAAAGTTATAGCTTGCTTACTGCTTGCACATGAATATCTTGCGAGAACATGGAACCAAATGTTTCTAGACAGCGATAATCAGTATCAGGATTTGTCTGTGCAGGGAAACAAAGAATGTCAGTGTCGAGGCGTTTTTTCTTCTCTAGCAGCAAGAGAATGTTTAGGATAAAGAACTTTTTGCGGAAGACGCTTATTGGACTAACCTTTACCAACCGAGCTCGAAGAGATTTCTCAAAAACGCTGCAGAAAGTGGCAATTGAAAACAGAGTTGAGAACGAGTATAATAATGGCAAAGATGAAGACTTCCATGCGTTAGGAAATGTCAGTCATGAGACACTTGTAATTAACCTGGGATGCTTCCAGAGACAGATCCAGGATTTAAATTTTATGGGTTTAGCCTTAGAGGTTCTTATCATTGAACTCGTTGTGCTTCTAAAAATTATGGGTTCATATACACAGTTTGTTGCAATTTTAGTGAATTTTTACACGAAAATATATGTTCTGCATCAAAAGTTATGGGTTTAATTGAACCAAGAGTCAGAAGGCTAGATCCGCCCCAGGATGCTTCTGTATTTACAGAGAATATTTTTACTACACATCCAAATATGAAAGTGAAATACATTTCCAAACATAGATGCAACGGTCATGCCTTCAATTGACAGAACACAGGTCACGCTATCTTCAACTTTATAGTAAATGCAAGTTTCAAGATGCTTCTCAATGTGAAATTCAATATCATTAATTGCATCGAGATGATTATCAAGATGAGAAAAGAATGCTTCTAGAAGTCGATTCAACAGGATGAGGTCACAAGTGACAACCTAAAAGTTATCAATTTTTCAATATCAAGAAGTGGGAAGTAAGTCATATTTAACTAATTAGCCAAATAATATTGAAAAGAATTCAAGAAATAGTGAACTATTTGATTTTGAATAACAAGATTTTATGTGAGACAGAACAATGTTCAATGTGAAACAATGGGGGTAAAGCTTTTCAAAATCTGAAGAGGAATTCAACATACTCTCGGACTGTGTTGATTTTGATTCCATTGCAGCTAACAACAAGCCTAACAGTCATGCTAATATCCTCCCTGCAGCACAGCCAACAAAATTGGTGTGAGGAAACAATAGCAAAAAGCACAAACTCTAATCACTCCATAAACAAAATGGCATATGCAACTGTGCAAGTATAGCCATAAAAAGATTAGGTGTAAAGGCGGTAATAAACAAATGAACCATACAATACCATTTGTGGGAAAAAATCCAACACCTTTCAACTTGACACACTTAACATTGTCTTTTTCTTTCCTTATTGTTCTTTTTCTTTGGGGTTGGGGGAGCCATCATAAGGATAACTAACATTTTGTAGTTTTATTCATAGAAAAACCACTTGCAGTCACACATTTGGAAGTAAAATTAAAGCACATTTACAGCAGAAAGGTTTTCTTCAGTCCCAACAGCAAATAAATATTCAGGATAGTGTTAAACCACATAATTTGGCTACTGTTCTATAAATGGTGGGAGTAGCAAAATAACAACGATAATTACAATCCAAATCATTGATGGGCAGAGATATGATCATTACCCATGAAGTCACCAGTTTCACAGTTTATACTAGTAAAAGGTTTCTGGTGAAAGCAAGGGGAGAAAGAGACAGGAGAAGCTTAGATGAAAAGAAGGAACAGAAAAACAAGAGAGGAAAAGCTACATAAATGGCAATGGATGCAAAACGCCGGGTGATTCCTTCCCAAATGTCTAAGCCTTGGTGGACAGAGTTACCCGGTACCTGTGTTGGTGGGAGATAGCAGGTAGCCCGTGGAATTAGTCGGGTGTGCACACAAGCTGGCCCAAACACAACGGATATAAGAACAAAGGAAAAAGAAAAAGCTACATTAATGGCTTAGGATAAAATAGGTTTTTGGAAAAGGAGTGAGTATATGGACTATCAAAACAGCAAAAGAAATGACGCGAAAGGAGCTGGGTTAATTCTCAAGTGAGCAGAATTGAGGTCCCACTGTACAATACGCTTTATAGCTGCATCTTACCAGCACAGGAAAAGCAAATACATCACACGAAGATATGGACAATCAATTACTACAGTAGGATCTGAATATCCAAACATCAAAACAAGCAATGTAGATTCACAAATTAATTATCAGAAAGAATGTGCAAACTTAAGCACTAACCAATTTTAAACTTATCTTCAGAGACAAAATAACACCTGATTAAAGTTGTGCCAGATTCCATAATGCAATGTCAGGACCATGGCAAAAGTTAAGGAAAAGAAGTCCAGAAGATCCAAGTATTTAACTCCAAAGGCATTGGGATGCGAGCGATAAAAGAATACCTGAGAAGATCCCGATAAAAGTCTTGCTGTTTGTTCAGTTCACAAAAAGGAACTGAGGCATATTTCCAGCCCAACTTCTGGCAGACATCAAAAGGATGGACATCTATACATAACAGACGATAGTTAAGCTCTGCAGACAGAACTCTCAAACTCGATAATAGCTTAGGGCAGTCCAGAGAAGAGCTGGAACTTACAGAAGCCAAATGCATAAACCTTCAGAGATTTAATTCTGATAATTTTCATTATTCTGGATCCAGTCCCAACAAGGACCTGAAATTCAAGCAGAAGTCAATTCAAACTTCTATTGGCTACAGGATACTTGCAAATACTAGGCTAAAATCATAACTGCAGCATAAAACTGTCTAAAACAAATTATGCTCAGATTAAGATTTGTCAGATCGTATGGGAAATGGAAATCTGGTGAGAGAATTCAAGATTACATTTTCTCGGAACATTGCTAGGATAATCAAATAATATCCTAGCATTAAGTATTGGAAATGTCATGCAAGATTTTTACAATGTCTACTTTTACCGCTTTAACTTCTCACTAATATCTTGTCTATGTAAATAGTGAATAGAGCAAAAGGGCATTGTCAATTGTCATCCAGAAACAAGGAAGTGGAATTAAGATTTAACTTTTTCCCTTAAAATTATGATGCTGAAGGAGAAAAGCGAAGCAGTAGCTGTTTACTATCCGGGCATAGCTGAAGAAAACACCAAAAGTACCAAATTCACTTTAATTGCTTTTGTTGTATTTCTCTTACACGGCATTTTTCTTATTCTTTTCCGGATTTAGGTTTTCGGATAGCGATGGCTCTTTCTAATATATCGCCCACCAAACTGACTAACAATAACCATACACAAGTTATCAAAGAATTGTTAACTGCCTTTTTTGCTCTATTTTTTGAGAAAAGAACAGTTAACTGCTTTTCCAAGGTTACAGGTCTAACCAAACTGTTGAATATAGTAATGTTCTCACTGTTAGATTCACTAATATGTGGTATTGTATGTTGCCACATTGCAAAGTTGAAATATATTGCCCTTTTCCTGTTCTTCTGCGAGGGTCTACTTTTTTCTGTATGTCTTCTCTTACTCATATGTCTAGAGAAGATTGAAGCCTAAAATCAAATAGTCATACAAAACGAACATGTTTTCATTAGTCTGGTGACAAACCAGGTTTCAGTATCATTAATTTGGCCATTAATTAACAAGATTCAGGAACCACACAACTCAGTTTACTAAACCAAGTAGCAAGTCAA
Organism: Nicotiana glauca; assembly: GCA_026770625.1. NCBI lineage: Eukaryota > Viridiplantae > Streptophyta > Magnoliopsida > Solanales > Solanaceae > Nicotiana > Nicotiana glauca. The sequence continues at coordinate 21,065 of MU763065.1, read as the reverse complement.
AAACCAAACTGTCTAATTGGAAAGCCCATTTAAGCTGGGATAGTAATATAGAGGGGTCATGGTCAAAGTGGTGCATTTTCAGCTGAACAATCGAAATAATTGCAGGATAATGACCCAAACAAGTATGAAGAGCTAAATCGTAGAACATCATAGTATCACAAGAAAAAACAAATCAGTTGAATACCAATACTTCATGTTTGTTTACCTCTGATGCGAAACTGGAATTTTTCTCCCCAGCTATTAGGTTGTCCAAGATAGTAGGAAATTCAATACCCGTTCTGGGCTCAATTGCATGTCTAGACCAATCTAAATTCTGGAAAAATGAATTATCACATCCCCGGTGCTCAACCTCACAGGGCCGTTGATCCTCACTGCTCTGTGTTTCCATAGCACCACCATCCAGGTGGACAGCTAGAACATCCCCAGAGCTGATTATCATTCATTCGACCAAAAGCAATTATAAGAACTTCAGTGCAAAAGCTAGTAGTCAAAACACAAATTACAACAACAACAACAGCAACAACAACCCAATGTAATCCCAAAAGTGGTATCTGGGGAGGGTAGTATGTACGCAGACCTTACCCTTACCTTCAAGAAGGCAGAGAGGTTGTTTCCGAAAGACCCTCGGCTTAGGAAAGATAAAAGGAACGGCAGAAGCAATCACACCAATTATAAAACCGAAGCAAAAATACAAAGATACAAAACTAAAACTGAGTATTGTAATCAGAAGGCCAAAACACAAATGAGATTCTTTTTTTCTTTTTCTTTTTCTTCCTGTGGAGGTAATATATATGGCTTTTAACAGAGCCTTACCGTCAGAGAACCAAGTTAAATTAGTTCACCATGAAATTTATTGAGAAGAAAAGCTTACAAATTGTCAAATGGAGGTACTAAAGCAGCAGCTAGTGAGAGCACAGGAATTGATTGAAGATGTTTGGCTTCTTTGCGCAGTTGCTTCAATGTGAACTTTGAAATCTTACTAAATATCACAGGGATGGTAAATTTCCCTTGGCATCTTGATTGCCAGAAGAGTTCCATCAAATTATGTCTATTTGAAGCTGTTTGTTGTGCTTGAATTGACATTCTAGACCTGGTGGTTCTTGAACCCTGATGACTACCTGATATTCGGTTATTAACTCTAGAATTTGATCCACTGGCAAACCAGACTAGCATTGCACCGGCATATTTCGAAAAGCACTTAAAAGCTTCTTGAATTGCCTGACTCCCAGACAATTGTAAATTTCTAGAACCGTCAATAATCAATGAAATATGGGAGAGAAAATCCGTCCCAAATCCATATGGCATGAGAGGATCCATAGGGAACAGTTCCGATGAACCCCCATTACCATCCATGGAAAATGACAAATTGTTCCGCATTTTTAGTGCTCCCTTGATCAGCTCCGACAAGGGCCTTGTAGCCCCCAATCACTACCGAATGTAGACAGATACAGGCAGAATCACCTGCTCAAGTATTGATTCAAGTTAGAAATCATTGGTCCACACAGAATGAATTAAAAGAACAATGCAAATAGCAAAATGCACCAGGCAAACTAGGACAAACAGCATTAGCTGTCCTCTACACCATATTATAGAAACATGTGGCTTCATAAACCATATAAACAGGACTCAGGCAAGTAATACAAAGTAGTTAAAGTAAACTCTGTTTCCAGCAACGCATTCACATGAAAGAAAATTAACTAAGACACCACCACACCGGAAGAATCCGCCCAAGTTATAATTCAAGTAGAAAAGGTGAAATATCATCAAACATGTACTAGGTGAAAAGATCCAGAGTTTAAACAAACGTTAACACAGAACCTTATAGCAATTACAACATACATATATAAGGTTTTTTTCATGAAAAAGGCAAATTCTTGGAGGAGCTATATACAATAAACAAGGAAATTAAGAGGCATTATAAGGTGGTGGGAGGTAACAGGAACCGAAGGAATAGTGGAGGTGCGCACAAACTGGACCGGACACTACCATCATAAACGAAAGATCCATTACAAATGAAAATAACATAAAGATTGCAACTTTAAAAGATTCATTACAAATGAAAATAACATAAAGATTGCAACTTTAACCACCAAAAATTCTAACAAATTACCAAAAAAGAAAAAAAAAGGAGCTAAAATAGCATCAATACATTCAGCAAAACCAATTTTCACCCCAGGTAAAATCATAACAATGGTTACTAATTTCCAGCTCTTGTAATCAAAGACACAAATCAAACATGATCAATGAACAAAAACATATAAAATTACAAAAGAACTAACCTGAAAGGAGCAAACAGAAAGCTGGAAAATGGGGTAGATCAAGAGAATTAGATACTGAGATTGCTTTTCCACAAAGATTGAAAATGCATGCAAAAGCACATTAGGGTTTTTGAAATGAAAAAAATTGAAAGGGACTAGTAAAGGAAAGAATATGCTTTATGGTTCTGGTAACGAAACGGAGAAAAAAGGTGTCTTTTTTCAATTTTCTTATTCCTTCTTATTTTTCTTGTAAATAAAGTATCCTTTTTCTGATTTCTTTTTCTGTTTGTTCCACTTGGGGTTTTCTTCATATTTTTGTATTCCATTTGTTAGAAATTTATC
>MU763065.1:0-17007 GCA_026770625.1 Nicotiana glauca | reverse complement strand
GGGATTGGGGGGGAGGAATTATAGAAAAATAATCAAAGACCGCTACTTGGATTACAGGCGAAAGTGACTCTTGTTCAACGCTGAATTGTTTGGCTGTCTGCATAGTTGATGTTCAAGATTCAATGTTTCTTCTTTCCTACCTAAGATTTGTGTTCATATTCATTGCCTATTGGATTTTTGTTATGTATATCAATGTATAATTTACGTATATAGCTAAAAAAAAGTAAATAATGAATATGAACGGCTATTTGAGCAAAGTTTCATCTTACCATAAAGTTGCTAAACACACCGAGATTACGTGTCCAATAGGCGGGGGCTGAGCTAGAAGTTCGAATACAGTTCGGTCAAATCCAGTGATTTTTACTTAAACAATATGTTTATGTTAAAAAAATTATTAAATATGTACAATATTATAAATTTTGAACTCAATTATTAATACTTGAGGTTAGTGTTCTAAAATTAAGAACACATAAAGTTGAACTCATGGCTCCGCCTCTACCAATAAGTTAAAGTTTATTTATATAATGTCTCTATAATAAGGTATTTTCTCTCTTTAAATATTTTACCTTTTCGATTGTTTGCTCTACAAGTTTAACAAATCACATTCACGCTTTGAGTTTTTGGATTGTTTGCTCTGTATCCCCTGATCAATTTTACTTCTAAATTTCCAGTTTGAGTATTTAATTATGGGTCATACTGGATATTGTTATTAGTATATGATTACAGATTTGATGACTTGGAATATTTTTATGTTATATACAATATTGTTATTCCTAGATTTTCACTGTTAAGTTAATTATTTATATATTTTTTATATTTTTACTTTTGAGTTTATACAATTTCATTGATCTCCCAAAAACAAATACTTTTTTCAAGACAAAAATTGGAAGGTCAAGATCAAGAAAGTTTCGAGAGTGGGACGTGGATACTACCCTTTCCACCTCCAACAATTTTGGCACGGCATTATAAACATATAAAAACGAGGGGACACCAAACACATTATAAACACACCTAGTTTGGAAAATGTACAAATACGGATGTTGGCTTGGACCGACTCCTGTCTTTTCAATAACGGCATCACCGTCCATGACTATTTGTCCTACTTACTAAAAGGTAGCATGTTGCACAAAATATTTGACATTCATGCGGGATTCGAAAAAGGATGGTATCTCAAAGGTTTTAACGTAGGTAGTCTACCTTAATGCAAGTATTAGTGGCTGATTTCATGGCTCAAACCCGTAACTTATAGGTCACACAGAGATAATTTGACCGTTGCTCAAAGGCTCCCCTTCTCTTTGTCCCACATACTCTGTAACGACCCGACCGGTCGTTTTGAGCCCTAGTGCGCCGTTCAGCAGTTCGAGGCCATGAGCAGCTTCAATTCATGCATTATGACTTGCACGCATGGGCGGATTTAGCTTAGCCCAAGCAGTGTCACGTGACACCACTTCGTCGAAAATCTTTACTAATTATTTATATATAATTAAAAAGAAAAAACAAGAAAAACGTTAACATTAAATAAGTGACACCACTTGTCACAAAGAGGTGCCTAGCTTATTCGGTCAAAGCCTCAAAATTTCTAAGTAGTGACTAGAGTTCGAACCTCTGTAGCCTCAATCTATGTTGTAATACTTTTGTATAGCACAATACATTTTATTTATTGAAGGATGTTGCATTGTAAGTTGTGTTATTTCTTTTTCTTGACTGTTTTTTTAAATATGATAGTATTACAGTAATTTTTTTATTTGTACATGTCTAAAATGGTGACACCGCTTATAAAAATTCCTGCGTACGCCACTGTTTGCATGCATGGTCGGAATTAAATTTCGGTAAGTTCGGAGTTTACTTGGAGAGGAAATTCTCATTTCGGAAGTTTTAAGTTGAGAGAATTGACTAGGATTTGATTCTAGAGTAAACAACCTCGGAATCGGGATCTGAAGGTTCCAGCAGGTTCATTTGATGATTTCGGACTTGGGCGTATGCTCGGATCAGGTTTTGGATAACCCGGGAGCATTTTGGCGCATATTGTGGAAGTTAGCATTTTGGAAGAAATTTCATAAGTTTGGGTTGAAGTGCATTTCAGTGTTATCAATATCCGTTTAGGATTTCGATTCTGGGAGTAGCTCCGTATGGTGATTCTGGAGTTGGGACCGCGATCGGAAGTGAATTCGGATGTCCGTGGAGCATTTTGGAGCCATTTGGCTAAGGATAGAAATTTGAAGGTTTTTGAGAGGCTTGACCGGAGGTGAAATTTTTTATATCGGGGTCGGAATCCGATTCCGAAAGTTGGAGTAGGCCTGTAATGTTGTATATGACTTGTGTGCAAAATTTGAAGTCAATCGAACGTGATTTGATAGGTTTAAACATCGAAAGTAGAAGTTTGAAATTCTAAAGTTCATAAAGTTTTGATTGGAGGTAAATTCGTGGTTAAGCGTTGTTTGATATGATTTGAGGCCTCGAGCAAGTCTGTAATGTGTTTTGGGACTGGTTGGTATAATTGGTTGGGGTCCGGGGGGCCTCGGGTGGATTTCGGGTGGTTAACGGATCGAAAATGAAATTTTTGGAAGGCTGAAGTTTCTGGTTGCTGGTATAACCGCACCTGCGAGAATTGGTCCGCAGGTGCGGAACCGCAAAAGCGGCCAAAGGAGTCGCATATGCGGTTTGGACCAAAAGTGAAGGGGAGCGCAGATGCGGTCAAGCAGCCGCAGAAGCGAGACCGCACCTGCGGTGGTCGAATCGCAGAAGCGGAAGGGAGGGCCTGGTGAGATATCCCCAGAAGCGGTAGAAGTCCGCAGGCGGTAGAAGTGCCGCACCTGCGGAATCGCAGAAGCGGTCAAGGGACCGCACGTGCGGAAGTGCTGGAGGCATAACAGTTCTTTTAAAAATCGGGGGTTTGATCATTTTCCCCTATTATCATTGGGTGTGGACGATTTTGGAGAGCTTCAAGTGGAATTTTTCATCATCAACGACAAAGTAAGCTAATCCCACCTATCTTGAGTTAAATATATCGATTATGTATGGATTTTAGCATATAAATTGGTAGAAATTTGGGGATTTGAGGAAAGCCTAGAAAATTAATTTTCTTGAAATTTGACCACGATTTTGGGTATGAAATTGAGAGTAAATTATATATTTGAGTTCGTGGAGTCATGGGTAAGCTATATCTTAAAAAAAAAAATTGGAATCCGGGCACATGGACCCGAGGGCATTTTTGTTAACTTTTCGGTCGGGGTTAGAAATTGTTATATATTGGGTTGTAATGAGTAATTGAGCATATATTAATTGATTTGCATAATTATTGGCTAGTTTTGGAGCGTTGTGCATCCATTTGAGTCTTCGGAAGGGCGTGGAATGCCAAATATGGATCTTCGGAGCGAGGTGAGTCTCCTTTCTAACCTTGTAAGAGGGAATTGTACCCATAGATAAAATAATTGGTTATGTGCTCCTTTTTGTGGGGGCTACGTACGCACGAGGGGACGAGAGTCCGTGCGTAGCTGCTAATATGTATAAGTCCGGGTAGTCTAGGACCCAAAAGCATGTTATACCTGGAATATGTGTGATCTTATTGACAAATTGAATTTCTTAAATCCTATCGAATTAGTAAATGAATTTCTAAGAAGATTAAACTTCATTTTCTTGAATTATTAAAAGAGAATTGGCTTTTCCTTGGGTAATTGTTCCCTGATAAATTCATGATTGACTGATTGTCGTATTTATTTATATTTGACCGCGTCGCATGTATGATTCGTGAGCGGGATAATAGATGCATCTATGGTTCGGGCTGCTCGACCCTCGGCAGTGCACATTTTACATTTATGTTGGATCGAGCCGTACGACCTCGACATAAGTTGCACATGTTTGAATTGCTTGCCTTGAAATTTATTGATATTGTTGTCTGCTCTCCCGACTTGAGATAATTGTTAATTAATGAATTATTAATCCGGAGACTTTAAATAAAAAAGGAACTTTCACCTGTTTAGTGACTCATTTAAATCTTATTGTTGTTCTTAATAAATCCGCGAGCCATCGCTTTAATAACATTATTACTGGACCTTTTAGTAAGTATCGAAGTTGCCATCTAATCTCTACTTCTTAGAGATTAGGCGGGATACTTACTGAGTACACGTTATTTTTGTACTCATACTACACTTCTGTGCATTTTTATTGTACAGGCACATGCACCTCTAATGGCCTAGTGGTGTACCAGCATGGTTGACGCGGAGACTGGTGAGTTGTATTTCCTCGAGGCGACCACAGCTAGTATAGTCTCTCTCAGTATTCTATCTATCTTCTGTCCAATTGTATTTCAGACATATGTTGTACTATCACGACCCCAGTTCGCCCTTCGTGAACATGTCGTGATGGAACCAAGTCCCTATGACTAGGTAAGCCTAACAATGCGTAAATAACATAACTTGCGGAAACAAATAATTAAACTAAACAAACTAGAAGGAAAATTGTATATAAATGTCGCTCGGCATATACAACTCAATAATGCGGAAGTCTAAAACTGTCATCCCAAAATCCGGAAACTCATGGGAACACAAGCTAACGGAAGGTAATACACTGCCCTAACTCCAGAATGTCTAAAACAAGAGTACGAAAGGAAAAGCTAACTGCTAAAGCTAGAATAAGATAGAGACTCCTGGTCTGCGGACGCATCAGATATACCTCGAAATCTCTGCTAAATCTCTCCGCCTCGAGGATGATACGCCCGAGTAGAGCTACCTGGATCTGCACATGAAAAACATGCGCAGAAGGGGCATGAGTACACTACAACGGTACTCAGTAAGTGCCAAGCCTAACCTCGGTTGGGTAGTGACGAGGAAGGTCAGGGACCTACTGAGAATAAATATAATAATAAGTCTTGCAACAGTATGAAGTGAACAGAAATAAATAGTACAACTATGAAGTACGACAGGTTATACAAGGCAGCAAATAACACACGGTGAATAAGGTAACACAAAGTAAAACAGCTCAATATCAATACCAACAACGAGGATCTCCCAGGATATCGTCCTGTAGTCCATTTCATCAACTGTCCAAGGAGCTCCCGGGATACCGTCCTGTAGTCCAGCTGTCAAAGTGCAGGGGGGATCTACCGGGAATCTAACCTATAGTCCCAAAGTAAAGGTGCAGGGGGATCTACCGGGAATCTAATCCGTAGTCCTAAAGTAAACAAACAAGAGGGGGGAGCTACCGAAATCCCACATCCGTAGTCCTAATGTAAATACGCAGTCACAACACGAAGATATCCATAAATGAAGTTCAAAGATACAAGGCAACATGTAGTTTTATCCTAACATGTTTCACGTAGTATAAACAAAGCAACTTGAGCAAATAGGCAATTTAGACTAACTAAGCATGCTTTTTCTAACTAACACATGCTATAATTGCAAATGGAATAAAGCAAATAAGAAAGAAACACAGTCTAAATATTTAAGTAAAACCAGATTTTTAATAATTAGCTCAAGTACGCGCTCGTCACCTCACGTACAAGGCATTCAATTACCAAATATCATATCCTAAGGGGAAGGTCCCCCACATAAGGTTAGACAAGCCACTTACCTCAATCCAGCTCCAAAATCAACTCGAAACCACACGTTTGCCACGAGTATCCGACTCCAAATGGCCCAAATCTATTCAATTCAATTACATATCGTAAATAACATCTCAAGAAATTAATTATACTATTTAATTTAAAGCTAAGACGCGAAATTAGGTAAAATAACCAAAACGCCCCTCAGGCCAATGTCTCGAAATCGAATAAATTTTACATTTTCAGAACGCTCGCACTCTCACGAGTCTAACCATATAAAAATCTCTCAATTCAGAGGTCAAACACCCACTCAAAACTCAATAATTTGGTCTATGAAGTTTTACCCATTTCTCATTCAAAAATTCGAAATTAAGGAGGAATTCGTGATTAGATTAGTGAGTTTTAAGCATAAGATAGTAGAGAATCGTTACCCAGTCGTTGCCCTCGAAAATACCTCGAAATATCTCCCCAATCCAAGCTCCCAAGCTTGTGTTTTGATAAAAATGGCTAACCCTCGGTTTTGAATTGTTTATAACTGTCCAGTCATTTAATGCATCGCGAACGCGGAAGTAGGCTCACGTTCGCGAAGAAGAAAAAGTGAAGGCTGTAAAATTGCCCTTCGCGAACGCATGAAATGGTACGCGAACAAGAAGGCCTGGACTGGCAGTTTTTCGCGAACGCGACAAGAGTCACGCGAACGTGATGAATGAAATGGGTTCAGCCCCCCAGGGCCAAATTGAACTATGCGAACGCGATGGATAGGCTGCGAACGCGAAGGAGGAAACTACAGGGCTTCACGAATGCGGGTCACTGAATGCGAACACGATGAAGAAATTTGTCCTCCTCCCAGATTACACTACGTGAACGCGTGGCGTAGGACGCGAACGCGATAGGAGCGTCGCGAATGCAAAGAAGGAATTGGACCTGCAACCGTTGAAGGATTTTCTGCAACTTTTCACAACTCCAAAATGCTCTGTTGAGCACCCAAAACACACCCGAGGACCCCGGGACCTCAACCAAACCTACGAACATATCCCATAACATCATTCAAACTTGTACCAACCCTTAAACCGCCTAAAACAACGTCGGAAACTCAAATTAACCAATGATTTAAGCCTAAGAACTTCAAATTCTATCAAAATACGCTTTCGATAAAAAACCTAACCAAACCTCGTCTGAATGATGTGAAATTTTACACGCATATCCCAAATGACATGACGGAGCTACTGTAACTTCCAGAATTCCATTCTGACCCTCGGATCAAAATCTCACTTTCGGACCGGAAACTTCAAAAATTCAAACTTCGGCATTTCAAGCCTAAATCAGCTACGGACCTCCAAAACACATTCCGAACATGATTCCAACCCCGGAATCACCTAATGGAGCTAATGGAACTATCGGATTTCTATTCCGAGGCCGTCTTTATACTGTTCTGACTACGGGAAACTTTTCAACACTTAAGCTCTCATTTAGGGACTAAGTGTCCCAAAACTCTCCAAAACTCAAAATCGAACATCCCAGCAATTCAAATTAGTAGAAATAGACTTGGGGAAAGCAGTTAATAGGGGATCAGGGCATTAATTCTTAAGACGACCGGTCGGATCGTCATATGTACTTTATTTGATTTTTCTTAGAAATTGCTCGTGCACTTGTGACACCGGGTTATGGGATGGTTGTAAAGTATTTGTATCAACTTCTTATTATTTAATTTGAATTGAAGCGATTATCTTTTTAATTGGTAAATTTGAAGGAAATCATAGATTTCAAGAGTATTAAAACGAAAAATTTAATTAAGTATTTTTGGTTGACTTGCGCGACAGTAGTGTCCGGCACTGTCACACCTCCTTTTTTACCTACACCTCCGGGAGAGTATAAGGGAGTTTTTTCCAATTAAAGGACAATCGTAACGTGATTCATTTATTAAGAGATTCAGAGTCGCCACTTGGGAGATTAATGGTGTCCCGAGTCACCGGTTGAATCCCGAATCGAGGAAAATAATGACTTTGTTTAACAGTCCGCGAACCAGAAATCCGAGTAAGAAATTCTTTTTAACTCGGGAGAAGGTGTTAGGCATTCCCGGGTTCCGTGATTTTAGCACGGTCGCTCAACTGTCGTATTCGCCTTAAATTATCTGATTTTAAATAATTATGAACCTATATGCAAATTTTAACTTCTTTAACCGCTTCGTTATTACATTTAAAAGAGAATTGCAACGTCAATAAAACATGTCTCGAACCACGTCATAAAAATACACCCGTGGTTTTTGACATATTTCAAACTTCGTTGGGATTTGGATTTGAGTCACATAAAGGTGCATCCGAGCTTAAGAAGGTAAAATTATTAAATGACGCGCCTAAAACAACTACGCGTTTGCACTTTGCGAGGGCCATGGAATTTGCTAGTTGGTACGCTTCGAATTCTAAGGATCAATACCAAATTAATTTAAACGAAGGCCATGCAATTATCATTTTTGCGTTTGGCGTAGCACACCCCGGCTATTGAAAGAAGCTTAGCGAAGAAAGGATAACATAAAAATTCCCAAGGGATTTTATTGGAGTTTAAACTAAAGAAGATAGTAATTCCAAAGGTTAATCTTCTTTTCTCTGTTATATTTTAATTGCTAATGAGTCCAGCCATCGTTTCAATCCTGGGCCCAGGTGTATTAAAAAGCTAAAAGTTCTTCCAATTTTAAACAAATCCAATATTGATTCCAAAAAAAACTCCACTATTGGCCCGATTCAATCCCCAAATGAATTACTGATTTTAAAAGGAAAACTGTCCAAATTTGGGCCCAGCGTAGGCCCAACAGCGTGACAAGCGGTCTCATTCAATACCACTAAACGTCTGGCCCAGTTGATGAGACTGGAAATTACAACCCAAAGGGACTTTATGATCCAGAGTCCACAATAACCCAAGTCATGAGCCAAGCTCCCCAAAAGGAAATGGGCTCACCAAAGCCCAAAAGGCTGATGTCACAATATAATACTGCAATCTAGAATTGTTGGGCCACACGTTTGGCCCAACTTTTGATTCAACATACACAAATAATTATAGTCCTAATGCCTTAAAAATACTTCTATAAAGAAAACTAAGCTAGAATTAATTATCCCTAATTATGAGCAAAACATGTTATAATGTCAAAACATGTTCACAATGAAGATATTGTCCCATACTATCATTTTGCTATTTTAACTAAATCACTGATGAATACCCCAACATATGCTAAATTCAGACGTAGATTGAAACAAACACAGACAAACATGAATTAATCGAGTCCTTCTGCCCAGCATCCTATTCAAAATATTCTATACTGGCGTCAATTCTATTCAGCCATTAAGATAATCACAAAGATCTAAACACCACATACCATTTCACGTCTAGTCTGATTCCCTAGAATTAAATAAACCAACAGCTTCAGTACAGTCCATTGTTAACTAATTCATACAATTAGAAAGGAGATCTAAGAAATGTCACATTTAAACCTAGGTCCTAGCACATTCAGGATCATTTTTGACTAAGTCCTATTAATTCACACCTTAATCAGACATATGTCATTCAAAATAGTAAAATACAAGACAATAGAAGAAATACAGCTACAAATTAATGATGCAGTAGCAGATCACTTAGAATTTTAAACTTTCATTCCTCAATCTCCAATCAGGTGTCACGTTGTATGAGTTTCATGAGTGTATACCTGGAAATTGAGATGAAAAAGGAAATGCAAAAGGTCAGCAGAGTAACACCATATACACAGCTTCAGCAAACCAATCCTTAAAATAACTTGAACCCCAGCAGAATCCCACCAATTTCAAAATCCAATTCAACTTATCTTAAAGACCCAAATGGAATAGTAAGGCTTCAAAGAAAACACTTTGAGAATGCAATTCTAATAGAACAGTACTTTCAGGAATCTCAATTGTATTTTAGAATACCAGCTACTGATTTTTTTTATTTGTATCAATGCCTGGGTATTTCTCTTTGTGTGATTGTATATCAGAATGTATCTTCTGTGTGTTAAACTCTCAGCTTTGCAGAATGTTTTTCTTTCAATTTTTTTTCCATCCCCTCATCTACCTCTATACCTCTGTATTTATACTCAAACCTGAACCCCTTTCCAGCTCTTCAGAGCCCTAGACGCGTGCATCTCCACTTTTTCAATTAAGAAATATTTCCCCAATGTTATTTTCTAAACCTTTTATCATTAACCCATGTTGCTTCTGATTTTTCCACCTCTAAAGGTACTTAACAGGATGTCAGTCCTACTACTGATCCATTTTTAATAATTTAACCCATTAATTCAGTAGTGTACTGACATTCAGTGTTGGCATACCACTTACATTAAACCATTTAATAAACTCTCATTCTCAAAAAATCTTTAAATCCCGTGTTACTAAATTTGAACAAATCATGTTAATTATATTTATCCCTTCCCCATTATTAAAACCCCTTAAGATTAGCTATTAAGTAACATCACATTATTCAGGGCCATTCAACAAACATAAAGAAACCACAAAAATCCTAATTGAAAATTTCAGTGTGCCTTCTCCAGAACAACTCAAGCAACGTTTAAATGTTTTTTTTTTGAAAAAAAATCTATATCGTTTGCAAGACTAAATAACAAATAATCAAATAGTTAACAGTTTCACAACAAACCTAATATTAATTCTGACAATTGTCTCAGAGAATAAAAATAAAAGAAGGAGAAGAAGAAGAAATGACCAAATTAAAGAAATCTAAAAGGAAACTTGCCTGACAAAACTCGAACTACCGACTTGAATTTTCCGATTTGATCTCCAAATAATGTCACTCGCTCGTTCACTATCATGAAAAAGCGAGTATCGTTATTTTAAGACCTAATCGACTCCATCTCTTTAGCCTATTACCGGGAAAAATCGAAGTCTGTCTGGGCTTTCTAGGGTTCGAACCCTAGATTTGATATTCGGGCCCTTTGAGGGGGATTCGGGGGAAGCTGGTAAGGGATTTGGGGTAAGGATAGTTCGGTGATTGTATGGTATCGATTTGGGGGTATTTAGTAGGGTTAAGGTTCGACTGACCTTCTTTAATTTAAGATTCGAGCGACTTGGGCCAGATTCAAGGGAAATGGACGAAGGATTTGGGATGAGGAGGTTGAGGGGAAATCGGGGTGTGAAATTGGGGGCCATCGGAGCCGGCGCTGCCAGCTTAGGGCGGTGGTGTTTTAAGTCGGCGGGTCGCTAGGGTTTGGACGAGGGAGACGACGGATGAGGCGGGGGAGGGGGTGTTCTGAGGGGGCGGGGTGTGGTTTGAGGGTTATATGGGGGAGGGAATAAATCCAAGCCGTTAGATAAACTGAGATCAATGGATTGGATCGATTGACTTATCAAAAACGGTGTCGTTTGGTTGAGTGAGAGACTGGATCGGTTCAGGGAAAACGGGTCGGGGTCGGGTATGGGTATTGGAGATAGGTTCTGGACCGTTGGATGGGGATTGATGTACGGTTGAGATTAGCTGGCATCGAAACGACGTCGTTTGGTTAAGCTGGTGATAGACCAGATTTGGGGTTGGTTTTGGGCTTGGACTGGGGTGTTTGGACGTTTGGGCTGGGGAATTAATTCATAATTTGGCCCAATTTGATTTTTTTTCTTTTAAATTTCTTTCTAAGAAAAATAAAATACAAACCTAAATTTAAACCTTGACCAAATTATCCTAAAAATATTAATTAAATCTAAGTAGTTATTATCACAAATAATTAAATATCAAATTAAAAAGAAAATCACACAATTTTGGCATTAAACACTAAAATGCGAAGTACATTATTTTTTGTGATTTTTCTCATTTTGTAAAACAACTTACTTAATTAATCCTGATTGTAAAATTAAATCCTAAATGCAAATACAACATATTTTTTATATTTTTTTTATTAATTTAACAAATAAACATGCACAGAAAAATGCAAACAATAAAAGAAAAATACCACAAAAATCCACAAAATTGCAAACATCACAAAAATTATTTTATTTTGAATTTTTGGGAGTAATTCTCATAGGGCAAAAATCACGTGCTCACAACTGCCCCTCTTTGCTCGTAAACACGAAGAGTTTTCGTGCAAAGATAAAGTGAGCGGTTACGAGCGATTTTTGTCCGTCTAAATACTCCGTGAGAAGCAAATTTTTAAAGATTTGACCGAACCTCTACTTCAACGGTTTCCTACATATCCTTGGCTATAAAGGAATCAGGTCGATGTAGTTCGGAAATTTTCGGTAACTGGGACTACCATGAAGCTGTGATTTCACTGTTACTGTTGTTGCTGCTACTACTACTTACTGACCTCCTTATTACACCGTGCTAAAAGGAAATAAAGAAGCTAGACTAAGCTATAGTCTATGAATTACAAATATGTATTTTTGAACTTGTTCTTGCGACTGTTGTTGCCTTGTTGACTTGTATTTCCTCCAAAATTCCCTTGTTGTTTTCTTGCATCGAACTCTTGAGATGCTTCTCTTTCGAAACTTGAATCGTCTTCTCTGACTGCTATTGCCTTTCCTTGGTTTTCCAGGTGGATGTCTGACTTCAAAATCTACAACTATTGTTCCTTGTTAAAAACTTCAACTTTCGTTCCTTACGCTCCAGGTGGACGCCTGACTTCAACTATCTTCAACTATTGTTCCTTGTTCTCCAGGTGGACGCCTGACTTCAACTATCTTCAACTATTGTTCCTTGTTCTCTAGGTGGACGCCTGACTTCAACTATCTTCAAATATTGTTCCTTGTTCTCCAGGTGGACGCCTTACTTCAACTATCTTCAACTTTTGTTCCTTGTTCTCCATGTGGCCGCCTGACTTCAACTATCTTCAATTATTGTTCCTTGTTCTCCAGGTGGACGCCTGACTTCAACTATCTTCAACTATTGTTCCTTGTTCTCCAGGTGGACGCCTGACTTCAACTATCTTCAACTATTGTTCCTTGTTCTCCAGGTGGACGCCTGACATCAACTTTTATTCCTTGTTCTCGAAGTGGACGCCTGACTTCAAAAATAAACAAAACAAAAGGAATTTTCTGCCCCAGTTTGATAGCTGAGTGCATCTGTGAGTGTTATATGAATATCACTAAATATCAGTAAGAATGTGAAATGTAAAACTTGAGTTGTACTCCCTTATTCTCCAGGTGGGTTCCTGATTATCAAAACTTGAATTGTACTCCCTTGTTCTCCAGGTGGGCACCTGATTACCAAAACTTGCAGTGTATTCCCTTGCTCTCCAGGTGGGCGCCTGATTTCAACAAAAGTAGACAAAACAAAGAAAATTTTCTGCCCCAGTTTGGTGGCTGTTGGGTACTTGCTCTTCCTTCGCAGAAAATTTCTCCGCCATCAACAACATTTCCTGCCCCTGTTCCAAAACACAGAAAAATCTGGTCAGTTTAAGGTGTGGTGATTGGTTGTGATACTCCTGCTGGGGATGGTTTTCCCTTGTCTCCTTTCCATACTTGGTTTTGTCCGATTGCCTTGACCTTGGTCGAGAATTTCCGACCCTAGGACTACTCCTTATCCACAAACTTCCCAATTGTTGCTTTCCACTTCTAGTCTTTCTTATCTGATCCTATTCCTTTCACGGAATCTTAGACCCTTCCATCATTTGGATTTCTTGTCCTAGCCACACTTCGCTTCGCACCGTATTGGAAACTGGTAGTAAGCTTTGAAATTCCTTCTTATTTGTTAGAATCAAATTATTATTGAAAAAGCCTTAGCCAAAAGAAAAAAAGATGTGATGATTTCAAAAGATAAAAATAAAAGAGAAAATCTTCCTTTAGAAGACCGTTGGAGAAAAGAAAAGGACTTATCTGAATGAGATAACCGATCCCAATGATCATGTTGTGCATTTCAGATTAATCAACCCAGTCTATTTAATTCAATCAATTTCCAATTGTCTTACTTCGCGTCTCAAAATTCTTACTACCCAATTCTTTATCGAATCATCATCTTTGTTCTGCTTGATGCCTCGACGGATCTCTACCGTCAACCTTATCTCATTTTCTCTTTCTCTATTCGTCGCCGCCTTATGGTGCATGTGAAGGTTTTCACCAATAAGACTCTCTCATTTTGTGATTTCTCTCAACTTTCATCGCCTTATAGTGCCCTTCGAGGGTTTTCACCACTAAGACTCTCTCATTTTGTGATTTCTCTCAACTTTCATCGCCTTATAGTGCCCTTCGAGGGTTTTCACCACTAAGACTCTCTCATTTCTCTCACCCTTCGTCGACTTACGGTGCCCTTGCGAGTTTTCACCAATAAGACTCTCTCATTTTTCATTTTTCTTGCTTAAACCGGAGTGTTGCCCCTGGTATGAATCATCTTTACTTGCTTGACTTGGCACCTCTCGAAGACTGATCGGGAGGTCTTTCTTTGGACATTAATATGGGTTCTTGGATATGGTTGGAAAGAAAAAGGGTATCAAAAGCTCAACCAAATTCAATGGGTTAGAATTACAACTTTTGGAACCAAATTTCTTATTACAAATACAACTTCTGCCCCAGTTTCTTGCTTGGGGATCTTTCGATTTTTATTTCCCTATGACCGAGCCGTGAAGCTGCCTACGTATTCTTAAAAGGAATCAGGTCAAACGTAGTTCACCCAAATTCCTTGTTGTTACGGTTTTTCTTTTCATTTATTATTATCTTCCTTTTCTTTATTTTTCCCTTTTTCTTTTCTTTCTTCTCTTTTCCTTTCTTCTTGGTTATCGATTCCAAAATAGGGGTAGGAAATAAAATAAATAAGACTCAAAAGGGTGAACAAAGGGTAAAGTGTTTAGATAGTAGAACAAATTGCCTTCGTCATTTCAACCTTCGAGATAATGCCAAGTACAAACAATCAGTGATTATACTAAAGAAATCATACATAATATCTCTTGACTACATCAGAATTGATAGCCATATCTATGCATTTTCCTTCAATATCTGTTAAATATAAAGCGCCATTGGACAATACTCTGGTTATAATGAACGATCCTTGCCAGTTCGGGGCGAACTTGCCCTTTGCTTTAGCCTGATGTGGACTTGCCATCCTCTTTTGATACAATTGGCCATGACATATTGCTGCCAATCTTTTTTCATCAATTAAACTCAACTGCTCCAAACGAGTTTTGACCTACCCATCATCATCAATCTCAGCATCGGCGACAATCCAAAGAGACGGGATTTCGACCTCCACAGGGATCACTGCTTCAGTGACATATACCAACAAGTAAGGAGTTGCACCTACTGAAGTTCGAACAATAGTACGATAACCCAATAACGCAAATGGTAACTTCTCATTCCATTTCCTGGAACTTTCTACCATTTTCCTTAGTATTTTCTTTATGTTCTTGTTGGCTGTCTCAACTGCTCCATTCACCTTAGGACGATATGGGGTGGAATTGCGATGTGTAATCTTAAACTGCTGACATACTTCTTTCATCAAATTGCTGTTAAGATTAGCACCATTATCTGTGATGATTACCTTTGGGATCCCAAATCGACAGATGATATTGGAGTATACAAAATCAACCACTGCCTTCTTGGTTATAGACTTGAAAGTTCTAGCCTCAACCCATTTGGTGAAATAATCAATGGCCACCAGAATGAACCTGTGCCCATTGGATGCTGCTGGATCAATGGGCCCAATGACGTCCATGTCCCAAGCAACGAAGGGCCACGGTACCGACATTGTGTGCAATTCTGATGACAGAGAATGAATCAAATCCCCGTGTATCTGGCATTGATGACATTTGTGCACAAAGATGATACAATATCGCTCCATGGTGAGCCAATAATACCCTACTCAAAGGATCTTCTTCACTAATATATATCCTCTCATGTGCGGCCCGCAAACTCCAGAATGTACTTCCGTCATGATTTTCGTAGCTTGTTTATCATCTACGCATCTTAACAATTCGAGATATGGTGTTCTTTTATACAACACTCATCCACTGAGGAAAAATCCACTCGCCAACCGTTGAATTGCTCTCTTTTGATCTCCTGTGGCTTGAACTGGGTGTATCCCCATCCTAATGTACTCATTGACATCATGGAACCATGGTTTGCCATCCAGTTCTTCCTCTATCATGTTACAATAAGCATGTTGGTCACGAACTTGAATATGCAATGGTATCGACATGAATTTTGCCTAGATGGTGCAACATTGATGCCAAGGTAGCCAAAGCATCGGCAAACTCATTATGGACTCTCAGGATATGCCTAAACTCCACTGATCAAAATTGTTGACAAAGATCATGCAAACATTGTCGATATGGTATGAGTTTCAAATCCCGTGTTTCCCATTCTCCTTGAATTTGATGTACCAGGAGGTCCGATTCTCCCAAGACCAAAACATCCTGGACATCCATGTCCGCAGCTAACCTTAAACCCAAAATGCACGCTTCATACTCGGCCATGTTGTTGGTATAATAGAAACGAAGCTGAGCCGTAACGGGGTAGTGGTGCCCTGTTTCAGAAATAAGTACAACTCCTATTCCAACTCCTTTCATAGTTGTAGCCCCATCAAAGAAAAGCTTCCATTCTGGTTCTTCAGTCAGTTCCAGCTCGTCGATATGCGTTACTTCTTCATCCGGAAAATACGTCCTCAATGGTTCGTATTCTTCATCGACCGGATTCTCCGCCAAGTGATCGGCCAGTGCTTGGGCTTTCATTGCAGTCCTCGTCACATAGATGATGTCAAATTCCGTGAGTAATATTTTCCATTTCGCCAGTCTCCCTATGGGCATAGGCTTCTGAAAAACATACTTCAATGGATCCAAGCGTGAAATGAGGAAAGTAGTTTAGAACGACATGTAATGTTTCAATTTCTGTGCCATCCAAGTTAAGGCGCAACCGGTCTTCTCAAGATGAGTGTACTTAACCTCATAAGCCGTGAACTTCTTGCCGAGATAATAGATGGCTTGCTCTTTCCTGCTGGTGATGTCATGTTGCCCAAGTACGCAGCCGAATGAATTCTCCAGGACCGTTAAATAAAGAATCAGCGGTCTTCCTGGTTCAGGTTAGGGGTGTGCATTCGATTTATCGATTCGATTTTGACCCTTATCAATAATTACTTATCGATTATCGATTTGTACATATGCTTATCGTTATCGTTTCAATAAGGTTTCAATTTTTTCGATTTCGATTTATCGATTTTGGGGGCTTATCGATTCGGTTATCGATTATACCAATAAGAAAATTTGCAGGATTCCACGGAAAGTATATCGCTATATACGCGCCTAACTAATATGGACAAAAAGAAGATAAAATAAGACGAATACCATTTATAATATAAAAATTGTGTCAACAAGCACATGCAACAAAACTAAAGTAAGAGATCAAATGTATGCCATCAACACTCCAACGGTATAAAAAAATAAAACAAAACAAAACAAAACAAAACAAAATACATCATCATGGCTAATTCTGTTTTCCATTAATTTGAACTTCATTCCCTTGATCTTTAAATATGATCATTCCTTA
>MU763060.1:0-11547 GCA_026770625.1 Nicotiana glauca | reverse complement strand
AAAATACTAATTAACTCATAATAATAATTGTCACCTAAATTTAAATGACAATTAAAATACAATCACACAATTTGGACATTAAAGGCTAAAAATGCAAAAGATGCCTATTTTTGTGATTTTCATTTTGTAAGATAAAATTAATTACTCCTAATTGAAGAATTAAATCCTAAATGCAAAATGCGACATATTTTTTTATTTTTTTATTAATTTAACAAATAAACATGCACACAAAAAAAATGACACTAAATTCACAACAATTGCAAACAAAGTAAAAATTATTTTATTTTGAATTTTTTGTGAGTAATTCTCATAGGGCAAAAATTACGTGCTTACAATCTAATCCACCTCTAGTCCCCTAAGTTGTTCCATCATGGGATCTTTACTTTGGTGGCGAGGAGTAAGAAGGTTTTAGTTAGCCTGAGGACGATAAATATCGTGGCTGGTATGCCCGATTTGTTGCTGCTCCTACGATAGGGTTAGTGGGTAAATAAAATATGCCATTCCCTGAAAAGTGAAATTTTGCACGTAAGTTTTATTTACAACTTTCTCCTTTTTTTAATTTTATAAAATAATTTGTACTTCCCGTGACTATTTTGCTTTTCTTCTTTCAGCAACCATGGGAACTGTTGAAGAGATTTTCAATTTCCGTGGTTGGATATAGATATTGTTGACCATTTCTTCGATAGAAGTTAGATCTTGGAAGTACCTCTCAAACAGGTTTGGTTGGAAGGTTAAAACTCACGGTAAAAAAATTCATTATTTTCCTTCTATTTTTATTCATTCTTTCTTTAGAATGTATTTAACCATTCTTTTTATCAGGGTTTCCTATTTGTGGTGTAAGTGTTGAGTCGATCGCAGCTTCTAGACTTTCTTTGGAAAGAGCTCAGGAGATAATCTTTAGTTCTTCATCGAAAAGGAAAGCTGACGGACCCCATGATTCTAAAGACGAGGAGGAACGGGATGGAAGTTCTTTGGTTAGAAAGCCGCGGGCTAGAAGACGCATCATTTCAGATGATGAAGTTACTCCTCCTCATTCTGTTCCCGCGACCGAGCCTCTTGAAACCACTTTAGTGAGTTCTGACGAAGAGGCACCCATGGCAGCTCGTGACTCTGATGCACAACTTTTTTCGCGTGGGTTTGATAATTAAGGCTTTGATTTGGTGTCTGAGGAAGTACCTTTTGCCTCTTTCCCCGTATCTGTCCCAATGGAATGCCCTTTGCTTATTATTACTACTGCTGTTTCTGCTCCGCCTCAAGCCACTATGAGTTTCTCTACAATCCCTACTACTAATATTTCTCGAACTGAAGTCGGTTCTTCAAGTGGAAGTAGAGTGATGAAGCAAATTATCATTGAGGTTCCTGCCAATTGTAATCTTCTAAAGAAGGTTGAGACCCTTGATTGGTCCGGTTGAAAAGTCCAAGCTAGAAAGTCATAGTTCTTTGACTTGGATGAATGACATCGTGCAATCATCATTGAAGGTATAGACTTCTTTTCATGTTCTATTCCATTTTCCTTTTGCTAAGATTCTTATTCCTCTTTTTTTTTATGTAGATCAATTTCATCGGTACGGAGATGATGAAAAGGGTCCCATAAAGAGAAATTAATGCATGATTACCAGATTGAGGCAAATAATTGGAATGAACAGTTTGAAAGTCTTCGGCTTGAGATGGAAGTTTTAGAAGAAAACAAATGTACCTTAGAGCAGCAGCTAAGAATCATGGCATCAGAGCTAGAAGTTGAGAAAGCTTCCAAGCGGACAAGGATAAAAACCACCTCGAGTCATCTTTTGCTGAACAACTCTCCAAAGCTACTGAAGAGATCAGAGGTCAGAAGGCATTGTTGATTGAGAAAGAGGTTTATGTTGGTGAGCTTGTTCAAACACTCACCCACACCTAAGAAGATCTCTGAATGCCTTCTGATAAGGTCAAGTTCTTGGAGAGTTCACTTGCCCCCTTACAGTCTTCTTACAATGCTACTTTATCTGAGAGGGAGGAGCTCCTAAGTGAAATTGATCATTGGGAAAGAGACTACGAGGCTCTTAAGGACAAGGCTGCTGTTGAAGTAAATTGGGCCATATTGAACACGCGCCATGATACTCTTATAGAGGTAAGCCAAGAAGGTTTAATTTGGATATTGAGTTAGCAAAGATTAAGGAGACCATAGAAAAAACTCTAGCCAAAGTTTCTCTTCACCCATGGCTGATACTCCCGAGAATGTTGAAGCTAATACTGGTGCGATGGATGCCCCAGCTCCTTCTGACCAAATCGAGCCTTCTGTTGTTGATGATGCCTTCTTGAATTCTTCTTCAGAATCTGCTCCACACTGAAAGTTTATTTGTGAAGTTTGAATCTTTTTTTTATTCTTTGTTTTGTTGGTGGAACATTTGGTGGTTTTACCCCTGGTCCCATTTAGGGTAATATTTTTGGTAACAATATATCCCCAGGTCTTTTCCGGGATTTATAATGACAATTAGTTTAAAACTAAGTTCATACTTAGTTTCAACTTAATATTATAAATTTTTTACTTCAACTTACTGCTTTTGACTTTGTGTCTCTGTTATACTTTTTTTAATGATTTGCCCTTGCCTTGTTTCTTTATAAGTTCAGGGTCTTGCTTCTATTTAATTTATGCGGGTTTTTGTTTTATCCTTTTATTTTAGGAATGCTTAGTTAATTTCATGGATTTCTGAATCAAATATGAATTATAAAAGAGGGCTCTTTTATATACGACACTTAATGAAGAAGACGGCTCAACTTCATAATGATGTAAACATACGAGAGGAGAAATAGGAATATACATGTTTCTTGGAATAACTTTGATAAAGTTTTCATTCGAACTTTTTCAAGCCTAAATAACATCTTACATGTATTTAAATATCTTCTATAACTCTTTCATAACTGTTTTCTTTACAATAGACTTGTAAAAAATATCCAAGGGTTTCTTTATGACCTATGGCTAAATATTGCCTTTAACCTAAACATTCATAGGAATTTGAAATTTGTATCCACGAGTGTATTTATCATAGGTTTTTGGATCAGGCTTGTATTTTTTTTTGGCTCGTGACTTTGCTCTAAACTTGATATTTGTTGAGTAGACTTTAGGCTTGACTTGAAATTTAACTGTTTCTACCTTCTTTACCTTCCTTATACATATATCATATGTATATTATATAGTCCCCCAAGTGTTGGAGCTTTGACGTATGAAATCCCGAGCACTTGATTATTCCTTCCATGCAGTCCTTTTCTTGAAAAGGAAAAACATACGGGACTCGGAGGTACAATTTTAGATGAAGACTGCTTAACCCATCACATTTCCATCAGAATAGTTGCAACCCTAGTCCAGGAATTATGTTCCTTCCACGTGCCTTTCGGGTCGAAATTCATCATTTAGTGTGGGCTAGCTTTTTGCCTATCAACTAAAATCATTAGTAAAATTTAACAATTCAAAAATAAAAATCGTGAGTGGGGATAGTTGACCGTTGGTATTTCCTTCCCTTAGAAATAGTACTTCTTCATATGAACAACATTTCAATTTGAAGGTAGAATCTTTCCATCCAATGTTTCAAGCTCGTATGCACCTTTTCCTGTGACACCATAAATCTTGTAAGGCCCTTCCTAATTTGGACTTAACTTTCCTGCATTGGCTACCCTTGTGGATTCGAAAACTTTCTTGAGTATGTATTCCCCAATCTTGAAGTATCTGAGACGAGATTTCCGATTGTAATATCGCTTAATAACTTGTTTTTCGTTGCCATCCTTATTAATGCACTTTCCCTACTTTCTTCGAGTAAATCCAGGTTTACCCGCATCGCTTCTTCATTCAACTCTTCAGAATCTTGAATATATCTCGTACTTGGCTCCCCTATTTCCACCCCCAATTAAGGCTTCAACTCGGTATACCAGTGAAAATGGTATTTCTCCCGTACTTATTTTTGCTATTGTTCGGTAAGCCCACAAGACTCCAGGTAGTACCTCTGGCCAATTGCCATTTGATTCTTCTAGTCTTTTCTTTAAGTTGTTGATAATAACTTTATTTGTTGATTCAACCTGTCCATTGCCCACCGGATGATAAAGTGTCGAGGTAATCCTTTTTATTTGCCAACTTTGGAAGAATTTTGTGATTTGTTCACCTATGAATTGTGGGCCGTTATCACACATGGTCTCCTTTGACATCCCAAATCGGCATATGATGTTTTGCCAAAAGAAGTCTCTGATCTCTTTTTCTTGTGCATGTTTGAAGGCTCCTGCTTCTACCCAATTAATAAAATAGTCGGTGAGTACTAAGAGAAATCTTACCTTGCCTTTGGCTTGTGGTAGTGGTCCTATGATATCCATCCCACACTTCATAAAATACATGGTGCCTTAACTGGATGTAATAATTTAGCTGGTCGATGCATGTTGTTGCCATATCTTTGGCACTTGTCACACTTAGCCACAAAATTTTCTGCCTCTTCATCCATTTTTGGCCAGTAATAGCCAGCTCTAATTATGGTTTTTACCAAAGATCTCCCTCCAGCGTGATTTCCACAATGTCCCTCGTGTATTTCTTTCATCACATATTCCATTTGAGAAGGCCCGAGACATCTTGCTAGAGGACCACCAAATATTTTTCGATATGAATTGCCTTGATTTAAACAGTAACGAGCAGCCTTTTGGCGGAGTGCCTGAGCCTTTTTCTTTCAGGTAGTATTCCATACTACAAAAAATTGACATTCTCATTTCTCCAATCCCAAGTTAGATTATTTTAATTTACCTCATTTTTATCTTGATCAAGTACTGAATGAAACAAATGAATTACGGAATCATTTTCTTCATTTGTTACTTCTGCAGCGGATGCAAGATTAGCTAGAGCGTCTGCCTCGACATTCTCTTCCCTTGGTATCTGCGTGATTTTCCAAGTTTGGAATTGTCTAACTAAATCCCATGCCTTTTCCAGGTATTGTTGCATCCTTGCCTCTCTAGCTGTATAAGTCCCCTGCATTTGGTTAACTACAAGTTGCGAATCACTTTTGATTATGGCCTACTCTATTCCGAGCTCTCGTGCCAATTCTAAACCTGCAATCACAGCTTCATCTTCTGCTTCATTATTAGTGATAGGATGACATTTTATGGCTTGTCGTATGGTTTCACCCGTAGGTGGTACCAGGACAATGCCTAGACCTACTCCTTTTACATTTTATCAACCGTCAGTGAATAAGGTCCAAGTACCTAGATTAGACCCGTTAAATACCTGCAGTTCTTTTTCTTCTTCCAATTGTATCCCTTGGCTAAAATATGCCTAAACTTGTGACTTTATTGAAGTTCTAGGTTGATATGTAATGTCATATTTGCTTATCTCTATAGCCCATTTGGCTAATCTGCCAGATAACTCTTGTTTATTCAATATATTACATAAGGGATAGGCGGTTACCACAAAGATAGGATGACATTGGAAATAAGGCCTTAATTTCCTAGATGCCATAATTAATGCTAGCGCAAGTTTTTCTAAATGAGGATATCGAGTCTCAGCATCTAATAAAGACTTGCTAACATAATAAATCGAAGATTGTTTACCTTGGTCCTCTTGTATTAATACGACACTTACCGCAACTTCTGAAACAACAAGGTAGATAAGTAATTTTTCCCCATCTTTTGGTTTGGCTAGCAATGGTAGATTTGACAGGTACATTTTTAACTTTTTAAGCGCTTGTTGACATTATTCAGACTATTTAAATTGATTTTGCTTTTTTAAGGCTGAAAAGAATTTGAAGCACTTTTTCGACGACTTGGAAATAAATCTTCCCAAGGCTGCTATTCTTCCTATCAGCCTTTGTACTTCTTTTTTGCTCATGAGTATATTCGGAATTTCCTCAATAGATTTAATATCCGCGGTATTTACTTCAATGTCACGGTTAGAAATAAGAAAACCCAAGAACTTACCTGATGACACGCCAAATGCACATTTCTCAAGATTTAACTTCATGTTAAATTTGCGAATAATCTAGAATGTATCAGTAAAATGTTGAATATGATCCCCTGATTGTTGTGAGTTGACCAGTATATCATCTATATACACCTCCATGGCTTTTCCTAGGTGTTCCTGAAACATTTAAGTCACTAACCTTTGGTATGTTGCCCAACATTCTTTAAGACGAACGACATAACTTTGTAACAGTAAGTCCCCTATCTGTGATAAAGGAAGTTTTCTCTTCATCTAGAGGATCCATTTTAATATGATTATATCCTGAATAGGCATCTAAAAAACTTAATAATTTATGCCCTGCAGTAGCATCAATCAGTTGATCTATGTGTGGTAATGCAAAAGAATCTTTAGGACAAGCTTTATTTAACTCGCCACTTACCATTATTTTTGGGAACTACTACTGTATTAGCCAACCAATCTGGATACTTTATGTAACGACCCGACCCGTCGTCACGGGAGTTACCACCCCGTTTTCCCCGTTTTATGCTTCTATATGTTTCATTATATGTGTTTGGAGAATTTGAAGTAATTCGGATAGAGTTCGGTTAGAAATGAGACAATTAGTCTCTTTATGAGAAAGTTCGTTTGGAAAAAGTCAACCAAATGTTGACTTATGAGTTAGAGGGTTTGGAATGGATTTTCGATGATTCTACTAGTTTCGGGTGATGATTTGTGATTTAGGAGCGCAATCGAAATTGAATTTGGAGGTCCGACGTAGAATTAGGCTTGAATTGGCTAAGTTTGAATTTTGGCGAATTCCGGTTGATAGGTGAGATTTTGATTCGGGGGTCGGAATGGAATTCCGAGAGTTGCAGTAGCTTCGTTAGGTGATGTTGGACGTGTGTGCAAAATTTCAGTTGATTCAGAGGTGTTTAGGTCGGGTTTTTGATCAAATGCAAGTTTCGGAAGTTTTAGTTTGACTTAGGCTTGAATCCGTGGTAATTTGATGATTCTTGTATTGTTGGATGTGTTTTTATGATTGGAACATGTTTGTGTGATGTTTTAGGATGGGTTGGCACTTTTGGTTGAGGTCCCGGGGGCCTCGGGGTGGTTTCGGGTGGTTAAATGAAAGGTTTTGGCTTTGGGAGTTGCAGAAATGCAGCAGAAATGTTGCAGAGGAATTTGCTCTATGCGATCGCATAAGGGGCATTGCGATCGCATAGAAGGCTGGGAGAGGAGACCTGTTTTTTGCTATGCGGTTGCATTAGGGTCCATGCGATCGCATAGGTCTGGGAACTTTGAGTAGTGCGTTCGCACAAGGTCGGGTGCGATCGCGTAGGGTAGTTGGTCCTGGGGTCCTTGGCAGGGGTTGGTCTATGCGAATGCGGGGGTGTAGTGCGAACGCATAGGGTTATTTTGGGAAGATGAAAATTTGTGCTATGCGATCGCAATGGTAGTGATGTGATCGCATAGGGTTAAAAATGCCTGGGCAGAATGGTTCTAAGTGTTATTTCATCCGCGACCCATATCATATTTCCTCCATTTTTACTCTGCCTCAAGAGCTTTTTGGTAGATTTGAAGAGGGTTTTCAACAGGTATTGATCGGAGGTAAGTCCTATGGCCTAGAAACGTCATCTAACTGTGATTTCAATACCTAAATTCATGGAATTTGAGTAAAAAGGGAAGAACTAGGGCTTGTGTTTTCTTAATGAGAAATTGGATTTTTAGGGAGCATTTGAACTCTGATTTTGGTAAACTTTATATGTACGGACTCGTGGCAAGACGAG
The DNA here is from genome assembly GCA_026770625.1 of Nicotiana glauca. NCBI lineage: Eukaryota > Viridiplantae > Streptophyta > Magnoliopsida > Solanales > Solanaceae > Nicotiana > Nicotiana glauca. The sequence goes on along the minus strand of MU763060.1, from coordinate 3,858 downwards.
GAATCCGTTGATGTGATTTTTGGAATTTTTTGAGAAGTGGGCCCGGGGCTCGGGTTTTACCAACTTTGTGAATTTTAGTACTTTTCGAGTATTTTTGATTGGGTTATGTTTCTTTAACCCATATTTATGTATTCGTTATGATTTTGACTAGATTCGACGCGCGAGGAGGTCGATACAAAAGGAAAAGGAATTGCGGACCAGTCTACGGCCGGTTAGAGGTGAGTAGTTTGTATAGATGATGGCCTGAAGGTTTGAAACCCCGGTTTATCACATTGTGACGCTATATTAGGGCGTGACTCGCACCCCATGGCAGGTGCGGGATTTTTTATGACTGGGTATTGTGACTTGGTCCATCCCGAACAAGAATTTTTCTATATTGGCGACTGATACGCACTCTGTATTGAATATATCTGGGCTTATTGCCATGTTTGGGGCCTTGTGCCGATCTATAGCATCCTCAGAGGATGAATATCATTGTGATAGCATGCTTTGTATAATCATTGATCTCAGTCCTGTGTTTAATCACTGTTATAAAATGCTAAGTCACTTTTCTTGAAGTTAAATAACTAAAGTATATTCTTCTTAATAAATTGGAAACTAGGAAATTAATTGAATCTGTTACGTGACTCATATGCATACTGTGGACTGAGTATGGATCGGGCTGCACGCCGCAGTAATGATATGATGATATTGCGCTTGGGCTGTAGGAGCCCCTCCGGAGTCTGTACACACCCCCAATGAGCGCCGTCAACGTTAAATAGATCGGGTTATACGCCGCAGCGGGTTCATGTGAATTGCATTGCATCCTTGCATTATACTTGACTGATATACTTGATGTTGCTTTGCTGTTGGTTCGTAGTTAAGGTGTCAGACTGTTAGTTTTAGCTTTACTTTGTGGCATTTCGTGGATTTCTTATCTTCAGACATTTTATATGCTTATTACTCATTGAGTTGGTAGTACTCACCCCTACTCCCTGCACCTTGTGTGCAGATTCAGGTGCACCGGAGGCTTAGCTGAGCAGTCGTTGTCTCCAGAGCTTATCAGAGCTGTTGAGGCAGCTGCTTGACGTTCGCAGGACCTTACTACTCTTCTTATTTCAATTTTATTTATATATACATTCCCAGACTTGTGTATTCTCGTTCAGATATTGTTATCCAGTTTGTTTTAGAGGCTCTAGACTCGTGACCCCGATCTTTTGGGAATGTTTTTATCAGATTTCGTATATCTCAGTATTATTCTTCTATAAATATTGGATTATTATTCTAAAACTATTATATTCTCCTTAAATTGTCGGTTTTGAGATTTATTGTTAAATTGGGAGCGACTGTTGGTCAGGCTTGCCTAGCTTTAGAGTTGGGCGCCATCACTGACCGCGATTGGGTCGTGACATTTTACCTCGCGGATGGATCCGATTTTTAAAAGCTTTTGCATCTCATCTTGAATCACCTATTGTTGAAGGAGCCTTGCTTCCTTTTATTTTGTTTGACAAGTGGGTATGATGGACCTTAATTTAATTTGTGAATCATTACCTCTGGTGGTATACCTGTCATATCTGAATGGGACCAAGCAAAACAATCTGTGTTAGCCTTTAAAAAATTAATCAACTTACATTTCATCTCTAGGCTAAGGTTGGTTCCAATGTAGACTTTTATGTCTGGACAATGTACAAATAGTACCACAGCTTCCAGTTCCTCGATCGTTGTTTTGGTGTTTTCATTTTCTTCTGGTTCTTGAATAGTATCAAGCCTCGAATCTACATCCGTTTGCCCATCTTTAGTAGAGGCTCGTGTTGCTGCATCCTCAACTAAATTCTGTGATTGCTATTTTTCATCACATTTTGCGCTTGAATCTGCCACAGAGTTAATGCTTCGAGAAGCTTGTTGGTCACCACGGATTTGTTGTATTCCCCATTGTGATAGAACTTAATAACTTGATGTAAAGTAGATGGAACATCGTCCATTTCATGAATCCATAATCTGCCGAGAATCATATTATAAGGCATATCCATTTCCACTACCTGAAATTTGGTGTCTTTGACTACTCCTTCTGCGAATGTGGTGAGTATTATCTCCCCTTTTGTTATGACGCTCGAGTTGTCAAAACCAGACAAGTTATGTGCCTTGAGTATCATCTTATTATTGTCTTGCATCTCGTTTACCACTCTTAACAGAATGATATTTACGGAACTACCTGGGTCAATCAAAACTCATTTTACATTAGTGTCATGTACAAGTAAAGATATTACCGGTGCATCATTATACGGGGTTAGCACGCCATATGCATCTGCATCATCAAATGTGATACTATCTTCTTCCAAAACTTGTCGAACTCGTTTCGCATGGGTAACTGTAATTTTTGACACTTTCTTTGTTGCCGTGTATGATACGCCATTGATCTCTTCCCCTTCACTTATGACGTTAACCATCCTTTTTGGTGAATGAGGTTGTGGCGGTTCTTGTCTATTCTTCATATATGCTCGCTTTCTCTTTTCACTAAACAATTTAGTTAAATACCCTTGTTTTAATAAATGTTCAACTTCACCTTGTGATAATCTGCAATCCGCTGTTTTGTGACCGTGATTGTTGTGAAACTCGTACCGAAAATCGGGATTTTGCTTGTTTGGGTTTGATATCATTTCCTTTGGCCACCATACCTTGTCTCTGATGCTTCTTAAAATAGCCACCAACTCAGATAACATTAAAACTGTAGCCTCCGATCTTTGCTTTCGAGCTTCTGTCATCATCTCCGTATCTCGCATGTTTCATTCTTTCCCGAAACTTGATGATGAACCTGACTCTCTATCTCTTGATCTTGGATCATACCTGGGGTTTTCCTGTTTTTAACGCGAATCCCTTCCTGCTGGTCCCATGTAAGCATCGTACCTATTTTTACCGGACCTTTTTTCAGTTTCAGCTTGTCTTGAACTCACCTTTTCATCTTTCAGAGACTGAATGATAGTATCTTCTTCTATCTGCAGCTTCATGTTGTATCTATTATAAACATCATTCCAAGTTGTTGCTGGAAATTCTTGCAAACTTTCTTTGAGTATCCTAGTGGCCTCCAAAAAATTTTCATTTAGATTACTGTCAAAGGCCATAGCCGCCCAGTAATCAGGTACACATGGAAACATTATCCTTTCACGCTGGAATCCATCTACGAATTCCCTGAGTAGCTCCGTATCTCCTTGTTTTATTTTGAAAATGTCCTCCATTCATTTTTTAACTTTTTGAGCTCCCGAGTGTGCTTTGATAAATGAATCTGCAAGCTCATCAAAAGAATTAGTAGAATTTTTAGGTAAAAAAGAGTACCATGTTAATGCTCATTTCGTAAGTGTTTCTCCGAATTTTTTTCCAATACTGATTTGATTTCTTGCTCGGTCAAATCGTTGCCCTTTACTCGGTTGTATGGAAAAATACGATGGAACAATTTATCCACAGGATCACGTAAATACATTTACAAGAAACAGATATGGACAAATACTCCTCGATAACCTTGGAAGCCAAGTGCCACCCTTAAATTTCTTTGGAATCGGTAAAGGAACGGTTGGTGGTTATAGCTTCAATGTTAGCACGTCTGAGTTGGTATCTATTTTAAGAAGCATGGGACATAAAGTGCGATGGCCAAAAGAAATGAGATCAAACCCGAATAGGAGAAACCCTGATTTTTGGTGCGAGTTTTACAATTATCATGGTCACAAAACAGCAAATTGCATACTTGTAAACACGTGATTTTTGATCCTCCCCGAGAATTTTCATATTTTTAGCATAAATATTTAATTTAGTCGTAATATAGCTATTTTAGCTAATTTTGACCATTTTACTTTATTTTCACCAAAAAATAAAAATTACAAAAAATAA
>MDKF010772874.1:0-33927 GCA_026770625.1 Nicotiana glauca | reverse complement strand
TAAATAAGAATTATTTGCATTACCTGGATCCATTTCTCGTGGTTCACTGGGGGTTCCTTCGTTTGTGTTATCAAGTCCAGAACGAGGATTCTCCAGTGTATTGTTATTAGGGGAAGGAGTAGGCGGAGCAACAGGTAACCGGTTAACTAACGCTTGAAGAGCTTGGCTAACTCGTGCATCAATTACTCTTTGCAGAGCTTCCTCTGGTCCTTCGAAATGTTCTGACTGCTCTTGCTCATCAGCATGTGATACTGGTGCAGGAGTACCCTCACGAGATTGGCGTGGAGAAGTTTGAGGGGAAGGAACTATGTTAACGTTGTGCAAATCCCCTTGAGCATGATGGATTTGGTTTTCAACAGCGTTGTTGTTGTTGTTGTTGTTGTTGTTGTTTGACATGATGTTAACAATGAGTAGAATGTGTAGGCTTGGAAAGAATAGATTATCAGATTCCCGGTAACGGAACCAATTTGTTTAACCAAAAAATGATAATTTGGTCAAAGCTAGAATTTAAGATAAGAAATCGGGTTACTGATAATCAAGAGACCAAAAAGTACAATAGGCTTTCTTTAAACAAGAATAAGCAATAAAGAAATTTGTATTCTAATATGATGTCAATGATATTTCGTGTGTCCTTACAAATGATGAGACCTCCTCCTTTTATAGCTAATAAGGAGTAACGGCTCAATTCCTTAGTATAAATAAGAATAATAACGGACATTTAATGAGACAATTATGAGTAATAAACGACATTAAATAAGCCGTTACACAATCATTCCTATTAAATACCAATTTTCCAACGTATCAGGTATTTAATACTGAATTTGGACTCCTTTTTGTCTTCAGATCCATGTCTTCAATGCCTTTCGATCCGTTGGCTTTAAATGACTCGAATTGGTACGGGACTCGTGTCTAAACTGCTTCTCGTGCCTGTTTAACTTCCTCTTCCCGTATCTTTCGTCACCAGATTCTTGTCTTTTGAATCCTTAAGAATTCTTAGACCTAAATGCTTCATTTAGGTACGAGATACGTATCTAAATTGCACCCCGTGCCTATTTTGAGTTCTTCTTCTCGTGTCTCTCAATTAATTATTACCTGTTGACCTTTTGACCAATCCACGTGTCATGCCACGTCATCTTTAATATAAATTCAGTTTTTTCCCAATACAGGAACACAGGCCGGTTTATTAGAGTCTCGCTAATCGGTACGGAGACGTTTGTACTTATCTATAAGAGGCTATGTAACTATTTAGGAAAAATCTTCATTCATTTGAATTCCTTGTCGTGCGATATTTTTGACATCAATTCTAAGCTTTTGTCTTCTATTCTGTCACAAATGGCGAGGACACGTGCTACTCGAGATAATCAGGCACCCGCGCCCCCTCCTACAACCGTCAGAGGCCGGGGCCGGGGGAGAGGTCGAGGACGTGCACGTGGTATAGCCAGAGAACCTGCGCGAGCTGCCGCCAAGGCACCACCAGCAGATCCAGCCGGAGCCCAGGCACCTGGCACGCCTACTACTACCATTACTACTCCAGCTCTCCAGGAGACTTTGGTTCAGTTCATGAGTATGTACACCACATTGGCTCAGGCAGGGTTGCTTCCCCTTGCTGCAGCCACATCCCAGGCCAGGGGAGGAGCACAGACTCCTGCCGCCCGCACTCATGAGCAGCGAGTGCAGGTTGAGAAAGCTCCCGAGATTATTCCTGCACCGCCTACAGCGCCATTTTAGCCCGAGGATGGGTCAGCTGCTTCAGAGGATGAGCAGCATATACTTGAGAGGTTCAAGAAGTATGATCCCCCAGTATTCAGTGCATTAGCATCAAAATATTCCTTGGGATTTCTAGAGAAGTTTCATCGTATTCTTTGCACTTTGGGCATAGTGGAGTCCAGTGGGGTTTCTTTCATTGCTTTTTAGCTTCAGGGAGCTCGCTATGATTGGTGGCACACTTATGAGATAGACAGTCCAGTTGAGGCTGCTTCACTGACTTGGACCTAGTTCTTGGATATGTTTATGAGAGAGTTTGTCCCCCAGAGTCTTAGGGACGCATAGCGCGCAGAGTTTGAGCATTTGCACCAGGGTGTTATAACTGTTTTGGAGTATGCTATCCATTATACTAGGTTGGCCAGGCATGCACCGGCGTTGGTTGCTACAGTTCGGGAGAGAGTTCGCAGGTTCATTCAGGGTCTTATCCCACCCATCAGATCTAGCGTGGCTCAAGAGTTGGAGATGAACATTCCTTTTTAGTAGGTAGTGAGCATTGATATGAGGATTGAGGGTATGCTCGTAGGGAGCAAGGGGAGAGGGAGGCCAAGAGTTCTCGAGAGTCGGGTCACTACTCTGGTGCACGTACCCCATCAGCAGGTCATTATGGCAGAGGTTATGCGGGCTGCCTCATCCATTCAGCTCTTCCAGTAGCCAGCAGTGCTCCAGCTCCGCCTATACCTCAGGAGCCTTACTATGCACCTCCAGTTTCTAGCGCGCCTCCTGCGCAGGGTGCTTCCAGAGGTCAGTCCAGCAGACCTGGCCCTAGTCAGTCACAGCCAATGCGTCCTCCTAGAACTTGTTTCGAGTGTAGTGATACACGCCACATGGTTAGGGACTACCCCATACTTGGTAGGGGTGCATCTTCACAGACTGCTTAGCCACAGCACGCTCCTCAGAGTTCTCAGGCCATGATCACAGCTCCAGCTGCTAACCCACCTGCCCAGCCGGCTAGGGGCGGAGGTCAGGGAGATAGAGGTCGCAGTCAAGAGAGGGGCCGGGCTAGATATTATGTTATTCCTGCTCGTACCGAGGTTGTTTTCTCTGACTCCTTCATTACAGGTATTATACTGGTTTGTAGAGAGGCATCGGTTCTATTCGATCCGGGCTCTACTTATTCTTATGTGTCTTCTTACTTTGCTCTGCATTTGGTTGTGCCTCGGGATTCTTTGAGTTCCCCCATTTATGTTTCTACTCCTATGGGGGATTCTCTTGTTGTGGACTGCGTTTATCGGACATGTTTGGTTACTATTCGTGGTTTTGAGACCAGAACGGATTTATTGTTACTTGGTATGGTTCATTTTGACATTATTTTAGACATGGACTGGTTGTCGCCCCATTTTGCTATTCTTGATTGTAACACCAAGACCATGACGCTGGCTATGCCAAGTATTCCGCGTACTGAGTGGAGTGGTACTTTAGATCATACTCCCACTAGAGTTATCTCTTTTCTTAAAGCTCAGCGCATGGTTGAGAAGGGGTGTGCCGCATATTCAGCCTATGTGAGAGATGTCAGTGTTGATACCCCTTCTGTTAATTTAGTTCCAATGGTACGGGATTATCCCTATGTATTTCCAGCTGATCTTCCAGGCATGCCGCCCGATAGAGACATTGATTTTTTGAATTGATCTATTGTCGGGCACTCAGCCCATTTCCATCCCTTCGTATCGTATGGCTCCTCCTGAGTTGAAAGAGTTGAAGGATCAGTTACAGGAATTGCTTGGTAAAGGTTTTATTCGACCCAGTGTTTCATCGTGGGGTGCTCCTATGTTGTTCGTGAAGAAGAAGGATGGTTCTATGCGTATGTGTATTGATTATCGCCAGCTGAACAAGGTTACAGTGAAGAACCGTTATCCTTTGCCTCGTATTGATGATCTATTTGACCAACTTCAGGGCGCACGAGTGTTTTCTAAGATTGACTAGAGCTCAGGTTACCATCATTTGAAGATTCGGGAGCCAGATATCCTGAAGACTGCCTTCAGAACTCGATATGGTCATTACGAGTTCCTTGTTATGTCATTTGGGCTGACCAATGCCCCAGCAGCTTTCATGCATTCGATGCGCAGTGTGTTCAGACCATATCTTAATTCATTCGTTATTATTTTTATTGATGATATTCTGGTGTATTCCCGGAGTCGGGAAGATCATGAGTGGCACTTGAGAACCGTGCTTCAGACCTTGAGGGAGAAGAAGTTATATGCAATGTTCTCAAAATGTGAGTTTTAGCTGAGTTCTGTGGCATTCTTAGGCCACGTGATTTCGAGTGAGGGTATTCGGGGGAATCCAAGGAAGATAGAGGCCATACAGAGTTGGCCACGGCCGTCCTCAGCTATAAATATTCGCAGTTTCCTTGGTTTGGCGGGCTACTACCATTGCTTCGTGGAGGGATTTTCATCGATTGCGGCCCCTATGACTAGATTGACCCAGAAGGGTGCCCTATTTCAGTGGACAGAGGAGTATGAGGCGAGCTTTCACAAGCTCAAGACAGCTTTGACTACAGCCCTAATTTTGATGTTGCCTACCAGTTTGGGGTCTTATACTATCTATTATGATGCCTCGAGAGTTGGACTTGGAGCGGTATTGATGCAGGATGGTAGGGTGATTGCCTACACGTCCAGATAGTTAAAAGATACATGAAAAGAATTACCCTGTCCACGGCCTAGAGTTATCTGCCATTGTTCATGCCTTGAAGATCTGGCGTTATTATTTGTACGGTGTGCCTTGTGAGATCTATACAGAGCATCGGAGCTTGCAGCACTTGCTCAAGCAAAAGGATCTAAATATGCATCAAAGGAGATGGTTAGAGTTGCTGAAAGATTATGATATCACTATCCTGTATCATCCGGGCAAGGCCAATGTGGTGGCGGATGCCTTGAGTCGCCGGGCGGAGAGTTTAGGGAGTTTTGCATATCTACCAGCTTCAGAGAGGCCTATGGCGATGGATGTTCAGGCCTTAGCCAGCCAGTTTGTGAGATTGGATCTTTCAGAACCCAATCGGGTTCTAGCTTGTGTGGTTTCCCGGTCTTCCTTATTTGATCGTATCAGGGAGCAGTAGTATGAAGACCCTCATTTGCTTGTCCTTAAGGACAAGGTTCAGCGTGGAGATTCCATAGATGTGACCATCAGAGATGACGGGGTATTGAGGATGCAGGGCCGGATTTGTATGTCCAATGTTGATGGGCTTCGAGAGTTGATTCTAGAAGAGGCCCATAGCTTGCGGTATTCCATCCATTCGGGTGCCGCAAAGATGTATCAGGACTTGAGGCAGCATTATTGGTGGAGGCGAATGAAGAAAGATATAGTTGGTTATGTGTCTATATTCCTCAACTGCCAGCAGGTGAAGTATGAGCACCAGCGCTCGAGTGGGTTGCTTCAGCAGATAGAGATTCCAGAGTGGAAATGGGAGCGCATCACCATGGACTTTGTATCTGGACTCCTACGGACCTTGAAGAAGTTTGATGCCATTTGGGCCATTGTGGATCGGCTGACCAAGTCTGCTCATTTCATTCCTATGTGTACCACTTATTCAACGGAGCGGTTGGCGAAGATTTATATCTGGGAGATTGTCTGTCTGCATGGTATTCCAGTTTCTATTATTTCGGACAGAGGTACCCAATTTATATCACGGTTCTGGAGAGCCGTGCAGTAGGAGTTAGGCACTCGGGTGGAGTTGAGCACAGCATTTCACCCCCAGACGGACGGACAGTCCGAGCGCACTATACAGATTCTTGAGGATACATTTTATGAGTGTGTGATTGAGTTTGGAGGGTCTTAGGATCATTTATTGCCATTGGCGGAGTTTGCTTACAACAATAGTTATCAGTCCAGTATTCAGATAGCGCCGTATGAGGCTTTATATGGTAGGAGGTGTAGATCTCCGGTGGACTGGTTTGAGTCGGGTGAGGCCAGGCTATTGGGCACAGAGTTGGTTCAGGACGTATTGGAGAAGGTTAAGATGATTCAGGATAGACTCCGTACATCCCACTCCAGACAGAAGAGCTACGCGGACAGGAAGGTCCATGATGTATCATATATGGTTGGTGAACGGATTTTGCTTTAGGTTTCGCCTATGAAAGGCGTCATGAGGTTTGGGAAGAAAGGAAAGTTGAGTCTAAGGTTTATTGGCCCTTTTAAGATCTTGAGGCGAGTTGGGGAGGTTGCCTATGAGTTTGCCTTACCTCCCAATTTGACCGGAGTCCATCCGGTATTTCATGTTTCGATGCTCCGGAGGTATCACGGTGATCCGTCGCACGTGTTGGATTTCAGTTCAGTCCGGTTGGACAAGGATCTATCCTATGTTAAGGACCCAGTGGCTATATTGGATAGGCAGATCAGAAAGTTGAGGTCAAAGAATATAGCTTCAGTAAAGGTTCAGTGGCAGGGTCAGCCGGCCAAGGAGGCGACCTGGGATACCAAAAAGGATATGCGCAGCAGTTACCCTCATTTTTTCACTACTTCAGGTATGTTCTTTATGCTTGTTCGAGGACGAACGAATGTTTAAGTGTAGGAGGATGTGACGACCCGGCCGGTCATCTTAAGAATTAACGCCTCAATTCCCTATTAACTGCTTCATTTCTGCTATTTTGGTTACAGGGACGTTCGGTGTTGGGTTTCAGTGAGTTTTCAGACACTTAATCCCTAAATGAGACCTTAAAAGTTGAAAAATGGTCCGTAGTCGGAACAGTATGAAGATGATCTCGGAATAGAAATCCAATGGTTCCATTAGCTCCGTTAGGTGATTTCGGGGTTGGGAGCACATTCGGAATGTATTTTGGAAGTCCGTAGCTCATTTAGGCTTGAAATGCCGAAGTTTGAATTTTTGAAGTTTTCGGTCCGATAGTGAGTTTTTTATTCAAGGGTTGGATTAAAATTTTGGAAGTTGTAGTAGCTCCATCATGTCATTTGGGATGTGTGTACAAAATTTCAGGTCATTCGGACGTGTTCTTGTTAGATTTTTTATCGAAAGCATGTTTTGATGAAAATTGAAGTTCTTAGGCTCAAATCCTTGTTTAATTCGAGTTTCCGGCGTTGTTTTAGGTGGTTTAAGGATTGGTACAAGTTTGAATGGTGTTATCGGATATGTCCGTTGTCACACCTCCTTTTTACACACCTACCCCGAAGGATAATGTATAAGGGGAGTTTTTCCATTTAAAGTGACATTATTTGAAATGGGATTATTTATTTATTTTTAGAATCGCCACTTGGGATAGGATTCGCTTTTGGTGTCCCAAGTCACCGGTTTAACTTGAATCCCAAATAGAGGAAAATTTCGACTTCCCAATTGGAGTCTGCGAACCAGAAATTCTGAATAAGAAATTCTGTTGACCCGAGGGAAGGTGTTAGGCACCCCCAGGTCCCGTGGTTCTAGCACGGTCGCTTAAATTATTATAAATGGATAAAATCTGATTTTTATACATGTTTTAACTTATGTGCTTTTTAACTTTAAACCACTTTTATTATTATTATTTTTTATAGAGAATTGTAACGTCGTGAAAACGCGTCTCGAACCGCGTCACATAAATGCACCCGCGGTTTTTGACACGTTCCGACTTCGTTGAGATTTGGATTTGGGTCACATAAATGTGCACCTGTATTTAGGAAGGTAAAATTATTTAAGTGACGGACTTAAAGCAGCTAACGTGTTTATTATCTTTGCGGGAGACCGTGAAATTCGCTAAACGGCACGTCCCGAATTCTAAGTATTTTAATAGGAACATTTAAAGAGGGCCCCGCAATTTATGCATTTATTTGGCGAGGCTCGCCTCATTTTATTATTTAAAGGTCATCCTAGAGCAAACTATAGTTTTTCTATTGAATTTGTCTCTAAAAAGCCCTAGTTAATTAATGTTTTAAAATTAGGGCCTTAAGTTCAAGTCCGGATTCCTAACTCGAAGGCCCAAATTTGTATTATTTCAAATTGTGAATTAGGCCCTTAACTCTTTTGGGCTCCGAAATTAATTCCAAAATGATAAGATTTGTCTCTTATGTCTTGGGCCTGAGTAGACTGCCCAAGCCTCCGACTAAGTAACTCAAAGAGTCATGGGCCCGGCGCCCAGTTTTAGACAAGTTTTACAAAATTAGGCCTTCTGAATTGCTTCTGTCCAGCCCAATCAATCCAGGTATTTATTAAATTCAACAGGCTTGAGACACACTAGCCTGTAGCTACATCACAAGCCCAATTAAGCTTAAACTGATGAATGACACTGTTTTGGCTTCCAATGAGCCCAAATTTGACACTAACCTTAGAGCGTGTAGGTGTGTAATTAAAAATGTGCTGATTCCTATTTATAAAATTGCAATAATCTGATCAACTCTTAAGTCATCAAATAACATGAAACACCATGTGAATAATAGTCTGAGTATTCATTTTTGACTTAGGCCTAGTACACAAACGGACTAGCCAAGTTATAACAAAAGACAAGAGTGATTGAACAATATGGATATATACACACTATTTTTATACTAATGGGCATGTTGTCCCAGTCAAATTCAGTTTCTACACTTATGTTGTCCAAGTCTAATTCAACAGTTCAAATGTTTAATTATTAACCACAAACGAGGATCTGGAATGCTGTTGATACTAATCACTAAACAAACTATACTAAGCTAATGACTAATCAATAGTCCAATACAAATTAATAGCCTTAGAACAGTCCAAATCAATTTAAAATAGTCCTAATCATACAGTCCATATGTTTAACAACAAAATACAAAACTAAGCTACGCTAGGCAACGTATATCAACTACTGTCTATTTTTAACTATAAACACAGTTGAAATCAAAATGAGCAGGGATCTGATGAACACTTTTATATTATTAACTCCAATTCAAAGCTACATCATAGTGAATTCGAATGTGTGTACCTGGAAATTGAAATTCAACCAGAAGAAAGAAAAATCAGCAGCAGATCAAGCAGTTAGCAGGATCAAATAGTAGTTCAACAGCCGCAGGAAAATCACAGCAGTAAGTCTGGAATCCCAGCAGTAAAACACCAGTAAACAGACCCAAAAAACGACTGAATAAACCAGTTTCAACTTGAAATCAATTCCAGAATCCTGTGACCTCAACTACTGGACAGAATTTGGCAATTTTAAAATATTTTTGAATCTTATGTGAGTTGAAACTTTGAAACAGGATGCTGGAGCTTGAAATTGATCTAAGATCACAATAGAACAATTTTTTTTTTTTTTGGAGTTTTTTGGAGTTTTGCTTTGAAGAGCTAAGATCTAAGGAATTTTTGAATTGTAGTAGTTCAGATTTGAGTATTTGAATTTGAAATTGAAATTTCAGATCTTAAAACTTGCAGAAAATGTTTCTTGGTGGGAAACTTAGGAGCTGGAATTTTTTTTGGAATTTTCAGGTGTGTAAACTTGCAAATGAAGACAGGTAGGATGCCTTTTATAGGCAGGAAAGGGGCAAGAAGATTCTAGAATTCACTCATTCATTTTCTCCCCTTTTTGTTTTCAGATTTTACTCATTAGTCCTAAAGTTTTGACTTGTTTCTCAAGCTACTGCATTATGTTCTGAAATTTTAACTAAAAACCCACTTCTAGAAGAGTCTAGGGTGTCCTACCTTTATCTACAACATTATTCTTATTTAGGAATGCCTATACTACCCTTGTCTTTATTCTGAAATTACTGAGCCTACTCAAACTAAACCCCACCCTTTAACTCAGTCATGATTAATCAACAAAATCTAAAATCCTTCAGCTATAACCAAACACTTCCTAAAAATAGATTAATCAGTCTAACTAATCAATTCATAACAAATTGAAATTATAACCCTAAGATTCTAAAAATCAAATTAACAAGAACAACTCACTGAAAATCAAATCCTAAGAACCCTAATTTTAATTCAAGAACGAAAATTAAATCAAATAAGAAATTATATTATGAACAAAACTAAATAACTCACTAATTTACTCCTAAATTCAAATCAGAAATCAAATCAAACCAAGAACAAGAAAAAAATCAAATCAAATTAATGCCCTAAACTAAACCTAAGACCAAAATGATGGATTAAAAGAGAACAAAAAAGAATTCAAAAAAAATAACAAGTAACGAAGAATAAAAATCCTAAGAGCATTCACTAATTTAGCTAAACAAATACTAAAACAAGATAAAAATAAGAAAATAAAAATACCTTGATTAAAACTGATTCCGGCCAAGCCATTGCAAAATTTGGACTGCAACTTGTCCTTAGTCGTGTGTTTCCATGAGAAACACAAGACTAAGGACTATCACAGTCCAAAATAGAAAGAACTCCGAAGTATTGAAAATTAGGGTTTTGAGGTCCATTTTCGATCTGAAATTTAAGGAGATGTAGGAGGATTTGGACAAAGATAGCTATGGATTTGGGAAGAGGGCCTTGGGGAGAATATATGGTGTAAAATTGGGGTTGTTTAGTGGTGGCACCGTCGTGGGAGGCGGAGGCAGCGCCACTGTTTTTGCTTATTCGAGGAGATAGGCTCATATTCGAAAAATGATATTTTGAGCATTGAAAAGAGGAGGGGAAGGGGAGTTATTGGTGTAAATTTGGGGTTGATTGGAGTTTCGCCGCCGCCGTGGGCGATTTCCGGCCGGCGACGGGCGGCGGAAGACGGCGGTGAGGCGGAGGTACGAGGAAGGGGAGTGTTGTCTCTAGGGTTTCCCTAATTTTTGGACACTTTTATGTAAAATCCATATCAATTAAGGGCCGTTGGATTAGAGGAAATAAACGGCCTGGATCATTTTGGGTCAAAACGGCGTCGTTTGGATGTAACACACTGGACCTGGTGAGCTGTGTATTTGGGCTTGGACTGGGACGGTTTGGAAGGGGTTTGGCTTGGGCTGGGGCGAAATTACATGAAATTGGCCCAAGCAGGCTGGCCCTCTTCCCTTTTCTCTTTATTTTCTTTTCAATTATTTCCTTTCTTTTCTTTAACTTCAATTCATTTTCATTTTATTATTATCAAAAGGACTATTTTTTGTTATTTTCTCTTATTTTTTACAATGTTAATTAACTAGTAAACCTAAACTATAAAATTGGGTTCTAAATGCAAATGTGCTATTTTTATATTTTTTTTTATTGAGTTATGCCAACCAAAAATGCAAACAAACACAGAAATCATGCAATTAATTTCCTAAAGTTCAAACAAAAAAAGAAAAAAAAAACTAATTCTAATGAATTTTATAGGAGTAATTTAAGCGTGGCAAAAATCACGTGCTCACAGTTGCCCCTCTTTGCTCGAAGACACTAATGGTTTTCGGGCAAAGGTAAATGAGGAATATGAGAGATTTTTGCCCACTTGGCACTCCAGGAGAAGTATTTTGAAAACCGTCTGACCAAACCCTGCTTCAAAGGTTGCCTGCATATCCTTGGCTATAAAGGAATCAGGTCAGTGTAGTTCTAGAAGGTTTGGTAGCTGGGACTACCAGGAGCTGTGATTTCACTGCTGTTGCTGCTGCTACTGCTTGCTGACCTCCTTATTACACCAAAAGGAAAATCAAAGCTAAGCTAGCTATGCCTATCAACTATGAGTTACAAGATTCCTATCTATAATTCTCTTGAAACTTGATCTTGAGTCTTAGCTGATTTTTCTGTGGATCCGATCTGAATCTTGATGCTCGCAAGTTGTAGGTGTTTACTTCTTTCTACAGCATTGGGTCAAAACGGGATCAGCGGAACTCGTGACTTCAATCAAATTTTGAGAAATACGCACCCTTGTTTGCTTCACATTTGAGTCCATTTCTTTTGTTTCTTTTCTTCTTATCTTCATTCTGAATTGAGACTCATTCCATCGGTCATCTCGCACCCTATGTCTTGAAGTCAACCTGCTTAAGATACCAAAACAAACAAACGAACAAAATTTTCTGCCCCAGTTTTCACTAGGAAAATTTCGTGAGTTAGTTGTGACACATATCTAAGCAATCAAATCAGGATTGTGTATCCTTGTGAATGAATCCAGGTTATGCTGGAAAATGACTAGGTTATGCTGGAAAAAGAAAAGAGGGTCCTCGGGTTATGCCAGGATGGAAAGAAAAAAGCTCCTTGGGTTATGCTAGGGAGATCCTCGGGTTATGCTGGGATTTGGAAAGAAAAAGCCTATTGGGTTATGCCGGGGGGATCCTTGGGTTATGCCGGGACTTGGAAAGAAAAAGCTCATTGGGTTATGCCAGGGATATCCTCGGGTTATGCTGAGATTTGGGAAAGAAAAAGCCCCTTGGGTTATGCCAGGGGGGTCCTCGGGTTATGCCGGGATTTTGGAAAGAAAAAGCCCCTTGGGTTATGCCAGGGGGATCCTCGGGTTATGCCGGGATTTGGAAAAAAAAAAGCTCCTTAGGTTATAACAGGGAGATCATCGGGTTATGCCGGGATTTGGAAAGAAAAAAGCCCTTTGGGTTATGCTAAGGGGATCCTCGGGTTATGCCGTGATTTTGGAAAGAAAAAGCTCCTTGGGTTATGCCAGGGAGTTCCTCAGGTTATGCCGGGATTTGGGAAAGAAAAATCCCCTTGGGTTATGCCAGGGGGGATCCTCGGGTTATGCCGGAATTTTGGAAAGAAAAAGCTCCTTGGGTTATGCCAGGGATATCCTCGGGTTATGTCGGAATTTGGAAAGAAAAAAAAGCCCATTGGGTTATGCCAAGGGATCCTCAGGTTATGCCGGGATTTTGGAAAGAAAAAAGCTCCTTGGGTTATGCTAGGGAGATCCTCGGGTTATGCCGGGATTTGGGAAAGAAAAAAGCCCCTTGGGTTATGCCAGGGGGATCCTCGGGTTATGCTGGGATTTGGGAAAGAAAAAATCCCCTTGGGTTATGCCAGGGGGATCCTCGGGTTATGCCGAGATTTGGAAAGAAAAAGCTCCTTGGGTTATGCCAGGGAGATCCTCGGGTTATTCCGGGATTTTGGAAAGAAAAAGCTCCTTGGGTTATGCCAGGGAGATCCTCGGGTTATGCCGGGATATTTAAGGAATGGGGTCCTACGCTACCATGATCTTTTTTTTAGGATTTTCATTTTCATTTCTTTTCTTCTTTTTCTTCTTTTCTTCTTCTTTTTATTTTTCCTTTTATTTAGGAAAACGCATGAAAGAATTTGGGGAGGGACTTCCTTTTGGTCGATTCCCTATTGCAAAGTTGTTTCAGTGCTTGCGCATTTCATTTCCTTCTTGGATTGCACCTGCTTCTTGCATGGTTTCTTTGAATTAAACCTGTTTTCAACAAAGAGCAATTTGTTAGTTTGAAACGGTAGTTGGTTTTATAGCCTTGATCATCCAATTGCTTGATCCCAGCCCCATTTCCGTTGAGAATTTTGTTGCTTGTTGGCTTTGAAGGTGAATCTTTTGTCAAACCGACAGGACTCAATTTTTAGGATTTCATGATGACTCGCCCGTGTGGGCTCTGGCCCTTTCACTTTATTCTGCTCTTAAGACCTTTGTTTTTGAATTTGTTTCCTTTCCACTATCTTTGCTTTGAAGAATCAACCACCATGGTCAATCGGAATTGGATTGACGCATCCACTGAGGCTGGGTATTGTCTCCAGTTTTTGCCAGGCGAAGCCCTGTGAAACCGGTCCTGCCACCTTTTCTTTGTAATAGTCACGCAATCAGAGTTAAACCGAAAGGGATTCAAGAAAGAAGTATACAAATGGCAAGCAGGTAAGTTTAAAGAGAAGCGTCCCTTTCGGGGGGAGAAAGACTTATCTGGGGTGCCTGCTGACTTCAAATGAACATGACATGCTTCTTGGACTGGACACTCGACCCACACAAAACTTTCCAACTTCTCGTGAACCTATTGATTCGCATTTCATAACCAGGGGACATTGCCAGGACTCTTTCAGTGATGAGATGTCTTCTTTTCGGTCGACAGTGCCCTTTGAGGGTTTTCGCCAATCGAACTCTCTCATTTCTCTTCTCACCGTCACCCGATAGTGCTCTTTGCGAGTTTTCACTAAGCGGACTCTCTCATTTTCAGTTTCTCTACTCACCATCGCCTTATGGTGCCCGAAGGTTTTCACCGATAAGACTTTCTCATTTTATTTCTCTCAATTTGAATTGTATCATATTCCAACAATGATGTTTTTCACTTCCCTGCTTTTGCCAATTGATCGGAAGGACTTGTACAAGGTCTTTTGGGGTAAAAAGGATTTTGGGTGGAACTACAACTTTGGAACCATTTCGGTGGGTTTATAATCGAACCATCATATCATCTGCCCCAGTTTCAATTTTAGGGTAATTGGGATTTTTGTTTTGGTGTGACTAAACCTCAGGGAGAGGCTACCTACATATCCTTTCGGAATAAAGTCAAACGTAGTTTAGAAAAATAATTTTGTTTTGTTTTGTTTTGTTTTTCTTTTTTATTTTTCTTTTCTTTTCTTTTTTTCTTTTCCTTTTCTTTTCTTTTTCTTTTTCTTTTCTTTTCTTTTCTTTTTTTTCTTTTCTGGTACTTCCGGGTTCCAAAGAGGGTGATCAAAGAAGCGTAACCGGCTCAAAAGGTTTATGAAGGATTGATAGTGTTTGGGATAACGAGAAGGAAAGCCTTCGTCATCTCAACTACACAAAAGACATTGTCGTATGAGGCCTAGATATAGTACCTTTTTACTGCATCTGCATTGACTGCTGTTTCAGGATCATTTCCTTCGATGTCTCCCAGATACAGTGCTCCTCTTGGCAATATCTTCCGGATTATGTATGGACCCTTCCAATTAGGAGCGAATTTTCCTTTTGCTTCCTGGTAGTGAGGGAAAATGCGTCTTAACATGAGCTGCCACATTTCAAAATTCCTGGGACGCACTTTCTTGCTATAGGCGGTGGCCATTCTTTGTTGGTACAACTGCCCGGATGTGCCCTGAGTACAAAACACTCTTTTGTTGTAATGTATGGACCTTTCCAACCCGTGAACGAATTTTCCTTCAATTGTTCCAATTTTTTGTTTCATTTCCTCAAGGTTACCTTCTTTCCATTTCGACTCTTGATTCATGATTTCAAAATCTGACAGCGTTTTGGGATCTAGGCATGAAGTCTGCAAGCATGTCTTATTATTTAAAGCTGCATTATTACAGATAAAGAGAAGAAATGAAGGAGAACAAATAGCAAAATCAAAAAGAATAAAGAAAAATGAACGATGAAATATTGATTTCATTTCTTGAAATTTTGAAGATAACAGGGTTCACATTCGGGAATTTAAAGACAAGAAACTATAGGAAACATCCGAGTTACACTCTGGAATAACTCGGGATGCAGAAAAAGTAGCAGGATGGGTCTACCGAGACTCCCACCTGATCGGGAATGGCATAGCCTTCAAGTTTTGAAGATTGGCGCTTGGTCCCATGTATAACACCTCAGCGGTGCTAGTGCCCTCTCCCGGCCGAACCATGTTTAATCATTTCTTTAGCTGCCATAATTGAAGCATTCGACAGGAAAGGTTGGTGGCAAGGATTCCCTTCTTCGTACTGACCCGCCACCACAATTTCAAAAGCTTGGTACATAATGTGTTCACTTCCTTCCCTCACTTCCAAACAGGAGGTAGATGGGTCCCGATAGATTGACTGTTCTTCTTCTCCATTGACCACAATTTCCTGATCTTCATACTCAAATTTCACCATTCGGTGGAGGGTGGAAGGTACAGCTCCTGCAGCATAGATCCAAGGCCTTCCCAGGAGGAAATTGTAAGATGTATCCATGTCCAATACCTGGAAAGTCACCTCGAAATCCACCGGGCATGTAGTCAATATCAGATCAATTTCTCCGATGGTATTCCTTTTGATGTCGTCAAAGGCTCTCACATAGACGTTATTGGGACGAATCCTTCCAGTCCCGATTTCCATTCTCTGCAGTGTGGAGAGTGGGCAAATGTCAATATCCGAGCCTCCATCCACCATAACCCGCTTGACATAGTAACCTTCACACTTGACAGTCAGATGTAAGGCTTTGTTGTGAGCTACTCCCTCTGGAGGCAAGTCATTTCTACTAAAGGAGATTTGATTGATGGTGAAAAATCTTTCTGCCATTCTTTCAAGCTGTTCGACTAAAGTTTCAACAGGCACATATGCCTCATTCAGAGTTTTCATTAAGATCTTCTGATGTTCGGAGGATTTCGTCACCAATGACAGCAACGACACTTGTTCAGGATATTTTATCAATTGATCCACTATCTCATAATCAGGCATCTTCATTTTCTGGAAGAAAGCCTCTGCTTCCTCAGTACTCACAAGCTTCTTGGATGGAAAGCGCTTTCGTGTGGCATTGTTTACCTCCTGTATATTTGAATATTTCTCAACAGAGGTCTTTCCTGAAGGTTTTCCCGAGATTTCTTTGCCTTTGTATGTAACCACTGTTTGCTGATAATTCCATGGCACGGTAGAAGGGTCGGTCATTGGCTTCTGTGGTACGCGTCCAATAACCACTGGCTCGCTCAGCCGAGGCGGTTTAATTATCTCCCGTAACACATAAGCTCCTTTCGGCTCATACATTTGCGTTCCCTTTTTTACTTCAAACTTCCTTGGAGCATTCACAACCAGTGGTTTTTCTTGTCGGCCTAGCGGAACATAAAGAACCCCATTTTTAGGAGGCATCGCCTCTGCTTTTGTTTCAGCTTTCTTTTCAGGCTCCGTTTTGACAATTTTATTCTTCTTTTCCCCTTTTTCTTCCTTCGGGGGTGCCTTGGGCTTCTTTTCTGCGTCGGCAATAGCAATTATAGCTTTCAAGGCTGGATCAAACTCCCTATCTTCACAAAGCATCCCGATTACCGGCTCGTTGTTGTGAGCGGGCAACGGATTGTTGGTCACATTCGGGGCTTCTTCGTCCCTCAACCCTATTTTTCCTTGTTCTATCAAATCTTCCACGGCTTTCTTCAACGTCCAATAGTTGTCCGTACTATGCCCCTCAACTTCTGAGTGATAAGCACACTGGATATGGGTTTTACGGGTTTTGCCTGTTTTGGGTATGGGTTGCAGCAAATTCATCTGAACAAGCTCCGGGAATAGGCTGGAGTAGGGTTCACCGATAGGTGTAAAGTTTGGTCTTCTGGGTGGTTCCCAAGGACGGAAGTTATTTTGTGGAGGTCGGGGATTATAGTGGTTCTGGTGAGGAGGCTGGTTTCTTTGGAATGGAGGTTGATTTCTGTTGGCTTGTGGCTGCGGTCGGGCGAAAGGCTGAGCATTCATGACCGCATAAGGTGGAGGAGCATAAGCCATATCAGTATGAGGATAGTAGTGTTAAGGGATTCTTTCAGAGAACACAGGTCTCGGAGCCCGATATCTTCTTCCCCCTGATACTGCCATAGCTGTTTATTCTTTCTTTTTACCTTTGACCATTCCTCTAAACCTGCCTTGGATGGCTTGGGAGGTTGCTTTGATGGCCAACTGGCTTAAGATTCTGCCCATTTTCAGACCATTTTCTACCATTTCCCCGATTTTAATCGCCTCTACAAAAGGCTTGCCCATGGTCGACATCATATTCTAAAAGTAATCTGCTTCCTGGACCTGAAGGAAAACAGTGACCATCTCTACCTCATCCATCGGAGTCTTCACTCTTGATGCCTGTTCGCGCCATTTAGTAGTGTATTCTCTTAAGCTTTCTGAGGGCTTCTTCTTCAAATTTGCTAAAGATTTCCTGTCTGGCGTGATATCGATGTTGTATTGAAATTGCCTTACAAGGTCTCTGGCAAGATCGTCCCAAATATGCCAACGTGAGATGTCTTGGTCCATATACCATTTTGAGGCAATTCCTATTAAGCTCTCCCCGAAATACGCCATCAATAATTCTTCCTTTCCACCGTCCCCCCGTAGCTGATTGCAATACTTCTTCAAGGGAGCAATGGGGTCGCCGTGCCTGTCATACTTTTCAAATTTTGGTGTTTTGAGCACTGAGGGCAACGGTACATGCGGGAACATACACAGGTCTGTATAGGAGACACTTTTTTGCCCGCTCAAGCCTTACATGTTTTTCAAGCTCTGCTCGAGGCTTCTTATCCTCTTCGCCATCTCATCTTGCTCTGGGGCTTTGGGGGTCTTGTCTTGCCCCGGTGTAAGCTCATATGGTGGTGGCTGAGAGTGAGTATATTGAGGATAATGAGGAGGGTCAGCCTGAAAGACGGGATTTTGGAATGTGAAAACCGAGGGGTCAAAAGCATGCTTCGGTAGTGATGGTTGTGTTGTTGTGGAGCATGGTAGAGCCGTAAAGATGTTAGGAGTTGTTCCGGATGGGAACACCTGGGGGCGAACCTCAGAAGGTATTCCTAGGAAATGGGCAGTTATAGTAGGTTGGCCCAACGGGGTTTTTGGATGACTGGTGGGCACTATGGTAACACCTCTAGATCTAGGAAATAGCTCCGGGAATCCGGGGATGGTGCTTAGAGGTTCCTTTCCATTGTTCCAAGCATCCCACATTTCCATGAGTCGCAGGTGCAATATCCGATTCTCTTCCGCTATAAGGGACTCAGAGGCCGGGACCCCCGAGATGGGGATGTCTTCAGATATGGGAATTGTAGGCATAGTCATATCTGTAGACATTTCTATACTTCCTTTTGATCTAGTGAAATATCGATGTGAGGCTAGCTTACCACAAACCAACCACTGTTTCTAAAAGCTCAGCTGGAAATGACAGCAACAAGGTTAGATTGAAACAAATAACAGATAGGGAACCGCACATTAGAGTGTGATGCACCTATACAGTTAAATGAATATCTATATGTTTGCTATGGTTGCATGCATCATCCTAGCTTTTCTCTTGTTCCCTTCAATTTTTGTTTTGTTTTCTCTCATTTTCCTTCCCTCTGCTCTCTTTATTTTAATTTTCTGCTTTTTCCTTTTCTTTGGCCATGGTTTTTCTCTCAATGCCTTATTTTCTTCTTTTGCGTTTCTTTTTTTCTCTTATTTTTCCTTCATTTATTTCCCTCGCATTTCTCTTTTATTTTCTTAGGATTACAGTCGAATCTTATATAGATTGTCTACGTATCATGGCCCCCCATGAATCAGACCAAGCATAGTTCTTGCAAAATAAATGTAAAATAGAAGCGAAATGTTTTGGGATTTTCAATTTTATTGATAGCAAATACTTTGATTACAAAGACTCAAAACTGACAGATTAAAGCAAAGAAGAACCACAAACTCCACTGTTAACTATTCTATTTCAAAGAAAATACAGACTCAATCAATTGACAGACTCTTAGTGAAAAGAAAATACAGACAGACTCTAGTAAAAAAGGAAATACAGACTCAAGCATTGACAAACTCTAGTAAAAAGGAAATATGACAATCATGAATACATTAAAGCTCCTGGAGCCCACGGGACATTGTTCGGTCTCGTCGCGGGCCTATATGCAAGTTCCCCTTGAAGTCTGTCCAGGTCACTCATTATTTTTTTCACAAATATCATCACCGATGCAAAGAAGGTGGTGTGAGTCATGTTCTCGCACATTTGGCATTTCCTAGTAATGTAGTGGGCAACGGTTAAGATTCTCTCTCTGATTCTGCCCTTTTCCTGAAGCAACCGCCCTATCTGTTGGGACCTGGCCTCCAAAGTCTGTTCGGTTACTTGGTTTTGTTCCTGGAGTTGTTGCAAGTCCATTTCTAATTGTGCCAAGGCCGTGTAGCAATGCTCTCTTAATCTTGAATTCTTTTGCCTGTTTAATCAATTTGTTCTCTGTGGAGATGACCCTTTTCCTTAATCCCGTGACCTTATTATTGTATTCTTATTTCAACTGTCTAACCATGTGGGCTCATTCTTCTGCATTTTTAGCCAATTGTTTTCGAACCCCGGCTAATTCTCTTTCTACTTTGTTGAGGTCAAAACTGTAGTCATTCACTTTTTGCCTTAGATTTTCTATAAGTTTTGCATCTTTGGCGCTCCTGACGGGATCTTCAGCCGCTATCTTCATCTTTTGAATTTGGGCTCGTAAGGCTTCATTCTCTTTGGCCAATTTCTTCTCCTAACCCTCATCGGCTGCAGCTTGCACACTGTTTTTGAACTGGAGGTCTCGGTCTTGCTTTTCCAATTCTCCTATTTTAGCTCTGTATGCATATTCTTTAGCTAACCAGGCCCATTGTTCTTGCGATGATGCGGCAAAATCTTGGAGGTGAGGTCTTTTGGCCGGCCTCCCAAATGCAACGTCTCTTCTATACCAAGCATGATGCTCAGGTGAAACTTCCCCTTTAGATCGATCCTATACATAGGTATTCGCCGCCAAGTATTGACATTCACTCCAGACCTGGCGGACCCTTGCTTCAGGAAATTGGCCATCAGGACCAATCTCAACCACTTGGAGACTAAGATTGTTGTCTTTTGGCACTATTTGGCATCTCCCGAGTTGCCTTAAAACCCGATACGGAGCATAAGGCTGAATGCTCTTAAGACCTATCAAGAGGAAGTGTGGTCCTGCTACTGGCATAAATATGATTTCATCAACAGGCAACCATCCAAATGTCCACTCTATTTGACTGGCAGTGAGGGACCGAAAGTATGATGTCCAGCTCGTGAATTCTTCAGGCAAGCTGACCCCATTAATCCTCGTATAAAACTCCTCTATACAGGTTTTCTCTGAAGAACCATAACTCAGGAACTGAGGACGATGGCACAAGTGCTCGGTCATCCACATTTGCAATAATAGATTGCACCCCCGAAGAAGTCTCTTCCGGCTTTGCAGGCTGTAAGAGCACGGAAGATTTCAGGTAATATCATAGGTGCAAGAGTGCTTTTGTCTTGAGTGAGTAGAGTGCTGAAGACCCCGTCTATCTTTATATCAATGTTTCCATCTTTCCTCGTGAATACCAAAAGTCCCAAAAAGACCACCATAAAAGCAAAACGTCTATATTCTTCCCATTTTTGGCGGTTTCCTTTGCTACATATCTTGTTTTCCGATTTATTGAACCCTCTGATGTGGCCATATCTTTGGTATATGAAGTGTGGAGTACAAAAGCCATCCGCCAATTCCGTGTTATGGACCGTCCTGCTTATCTTCAGTGAGTCTAAAAATTTATGCACGGCTACGGTTCTCGGAGCAACCAAGTATTTGTGTCTTAAAGGAACCTCAGCACTTCTGATGTACCCGGCTATCTCCTCCAAGGTCGGGGTGAGTTCAAAGTCTGAAAAATGGAACACATTGTGTGCCGGGTCCCAGCATGTAACTAGTGCCCTTATGATGTCTCCCCGAGGCATAATTTCCAACAAACCGGTAAGCCCTTTCAAATATTTTTTGACTTCATCTTGCCCTTCTCCTCCTAGATCGTTCCACCATAGACGCAACTCCATATTGATTTTATTCATGATTGAGAAAGGTTTATTTTGAATCGTGCTCATCCTGCACATTTATTTAAAGCGATTTAATGACTTATTTTGACTTAAACAGAAAAAATGGCTATTTTTCCAAATGTTTTATTTACGAAAAACAAAGACTTGGTTTTGCAGCTACGGCCTTTCAGCACTTCTGGGAGGAATATTTTAAGGTTGTGCCTGCAAACCATTTAACAATGACTCAGGGTGGCTATTCTTGCAAAAACAGCCTTCTGGCGTCCGTTTTGGGGACATTCGGCTCATTTTAAACAAGAATGGCATCACCTGACTTATTTATGACAAAAATTAAAATTTTGACATTTTTTGGGCTATTTTTGCAAAAGGGAGATTGGACCCGATGAGGGTTGCCTACGTATCTCACATCCGGTGAGAATAAAATCAGCGTAGTCCGGGCAGATTTGCCAAAAACTATTTTGAACAATAATTTTTCTTTCTATGTTTTTTTTCAAATATTTTTCTCTTTCCCATTTTCATTTTTCAAAAATCCGGCAGCATTTCAGTACTATTTGGGCATTGGTTTTTTTCAAATGGTCACCCTCACTTAGTCCTAACACTGCTTATTTTTTTCAATTTTCACTCATTTAGACAAGCCGATCAACATGCAGAGCCGAGCAAATAAATGCGCAAGTAGCATGTAAGATGCATCAGGATGGTCAATTCATTTCAAGTCACCTGTCCTAGACGGACCCAACCCCTGTGTTGAGTCCCCTAAGTCAAATGCACATGATGCAAACAAATGTCCTACTAGGGATCCGGCATGAGGTCGAGTTATTCTAGATTCAAAACCTGGGTATATATTCTAGACTGTGTACCCGAGCGGACAACTCGAGTCGAGGAGGGGGCTACGTACCGGGAACCAAAAGGTCATCCGGCTTAGTAATTTGTCCGGCCTCTTTCTTATTTTAAAGTATGAGACTAATAGAATAGGGAGTCTCCACCAGTGAGCACATCCCCGAAGATGAGAAGAGAAGGGTTGCATAACAATTTTATTTATACAATTCAGATAATATCAAAGTGGTAAAGCACTTAGCACATTTACCATGAAACATGTAGGAGAATCAGACAAAGCCAAAGATAATAATTGCACTAAGCTTGAATTCTTGAACCCTGAATTGAAATTCTGGGTTCGTATCCCCAGCAAAGTCGTCAGAGCTGTCACACCTCCTTTTTACACACCTACACCGAAGGATAATGTATAAGGGGAGTTTTTCCATTTAAAGTGACATTATTCGAAATGGGATTATTTATTTATTTTTAGAGTCTCCACTTGGGATAGGATTGGCTTTTGGTGTCCCAAGTCACCAGTTTAACTTGAATCCCAAATCGAGGAAAATTTTGACTTCCCAATTGGAGTCTGTGAACCAGAAATTATGAATAAGGAATTCTGTTGACCCGAGGGAAGGTGTTAGGCACCCTCGGATCTCGTGGTTCTAGCACGGTCGCTTAAATTATTATAAATGACTAAAATCTGATTCTTATACATGTTTTAAATTATGTGCTTTTTAATTTTAAATTGCTTTTATTATTATTATTTCTTAGAGAGAATTGCAACATTGTAAAAACGCGTCTCGAACCACGTCACATAAATGCACCTGCGGTTTTTGACACATTCCGTCTTCGTTGAGATTTGGATTTGGGTCACATAAATGTGCACCCGTGTACAAAAATGAAGATCACTCTTGATCCTCACAAGACTGCTCTTAGCCTTATGTTATTTTCGCTCAATAAAACCCGACTTAGGACTCTTCCTAACTCAAAACATGCACTCTACACGTTTTTCACTCTATGCCACAAAGGGAATGGGTGCTGTCTATTTATAGTACATGAACCAGCCCCATTTACATAATAGTTGCCCATTTTTAGGCTTTAACACTTGCCCACTCAGCGTACTACTTTAGTTTAGTATAGTTGACACCCCCAACTACTAGGATCATGTAAATCATGCTAAAGTATCATGGGATCATGGCCCCAAAAACATGCTAACTCCTGCCAACTTTTAGGGCAAAGCTCAACTGTTGCCCATGTGCACAGCATGTGCTTGTAACCGCCATTGACGTCGTCAATTCCAGTGTTGCTACCCAATTTCGTGACTTGGATTGGACCAGGCGCTAATGCCATTGTATCCAGCTGCATTGTGGATTTGCCTTGCCATCGCACACGAATGTGTCCCATTTGCCGCAACTCAATACCATGACAAGTCTGCCCGCGCACTGCCTTCCCGTTGCATATTTGCTTGTTTTTCCCTCATCTTTTCTGCCTTGCCTTGGCATCAATGCCTCATGCCTTTGCCATAATCAAGTGTCACCCTTAGCCCGCAACTCATTGTCAAGCCCTTTCCAAGCTGTCTCGCCTCCGTCAAAGCCTTGGCCATCACTTGTCCGTTTCCTTTTTTGACTTTGGTGCTTCTCGCGCACCTATCTTGCAACACTCTTGTTACCTCATGACAACACTCTTGTTGTCAAGTCGAGCTTAATTGGCGGAGGCCTAACCGTAATCTAAGTTGCGGCAAGTGTCGTGTGAAAAGTTATCCCATTCAATGATTACGCCTAAGTTGTGGCAATTGTCGTGTGAAAAGTTATCCCATTCAATGACTACGCCAAGCTATATATTAATGTATTATAGTTAAATTATAAATTGAGGTGATAATTGTATAGGATAAAATTCATTTATATTAAATGCTCAAATATTGGCGTGACACGTGGAACCAGAGGCAGACGGAAAATAAATCGAGTGGAAACCAAGGCCGAGAATAACAGCCTCGGTTGGTACCAAGTAGATCCCGATGGGAACACGGCCAACGGGAGCAAACGGATGTTTGTCAGCAGATGGCATTTTATGAAGAATTGTCCTCAGCATTAAATATGCAGTTGTTGCAGTTTCGGCATTCATGGCCTGCCGTTATATATTCATCACTGGCCTCCTTTATTGTGATTTAAGAGGGGCATGATCTAAGGATCTTGTTCCCTAGGTATAGCTATAAATAGCGGCTTAACAAGCATTGTAACCAAATCTCTCGCAAAAAAAACTTATGCTACATTTTATTAACAAGCTAAATAATACAACTTTATTTTCTGCTTAAGAACTGTTCTTATCGCTGTCTTCGGAAGTCTTGCTCCAGGAACAGGAATTGTCATTTTCTTCGATTTCAATGCTAAGTATTATTTTTCATTTAATTTATTTATTATTTGGGATCAAAAATCAATTTGTTTGTCTATAGATCACGCAAAAAATTTATCGTTTTACGGGTAAACAATAATGTGTATCTCTTAACTAGGACATTAGCAATAATATTATATGGGAAGTCACGTGTTATATATTCATTGGTAGGTATAAATATAGGTGAGAATAAATTGTGTGTATCCTAAGTTCGATAGTTTGCCATCTAAAGGACAAGATTGTACTTATTCTCCGGAAACAAAGGGTTCGTTGGCTCCTGTAGCACATAACTCTAAGCCAAAGCTGATACTTTTCTTTGCATTTTCCCTCTTAGTTGTTGATGACATAAACTCAAATGAAAGGAATCCAATACAGCAACTTTCAATCGTAAATAAAAAGAAAGGAGAGAGTATTAATAAAGTCTATACAATATATGGATAATTGAAGAGAGAGAGAGAGGGATAAGGGCAGAGCAAATGGATCCTGAAGAAATATAAATAACAAGATGACCTCAAAAACTCTTGAAGAGGCAGATGTCTCTCATAGCAAGAGCCAAGACTGATCATATATAACTTTTAATGGTCGTTTGTTTTCAATAATCTGTAACCATTCATTACTTTGAAAAGTGAAAATGGACAACACATTTGTGATGTATCTGTGTGCTGTTTTTGTTAGATATTTGGCTTTAGTTTAAATGGTGGAAGCAAAGAAAAGAATAAGCAATCCTCAGAATATCAAAATCCATCAAAATTTTTGGACTGGCCACCCCATTCCCGGGGATGTGGGACTGAGGGCAGCTTAAAAAAAGCCATATAATCATAATTTTGTGAGGACAACAACGTCAGATCAATAAACCAATCTGCACTTATAACTGGCTAGACCAATAGTTTGGCAACTTGCTAGGGCAACTTGCACATAAAAATTTAATCAAGTAAAATTGAGATCAGACTGTTTGGGACCTACTTCTCCCACCCCCCACCATATATATCCATACGCCAATCTTGGAGAACAAATATTGCACGTAAAAAACAAAGAAATCTTTCCTAAAATTGGAAATTTGCACAAAGCAAGCAAATTAAATCACGAGGGCAGCCCCCTCCTTAGAGGAAAAGAAAAAATTGCAAATTCATTCAGGATTAAAGGTCGATTTGGTCCAGAATAAGTGTAATTTTAGTATGTGACATTTTTTCTCGAACCTATGTTCAATTAATTTAGTGCAACTGTAACGACCCGACTGGTCGTTTTGAGCCCCAGCGCGTCGTTCAGCAGTCTGAGACTATGAGCAGCTTCATTTCAGCTATTACGACTTGCACGCGTGGTTGGAATTGAGTTTCGGAAAGTTCAGAGTTGATTTGGAAAGAGAATTCTCATTTCGGAGGCTTAAAGTTGAAAGAATGAACTACGATTGCAATTTTAAGTAAACGACCTCGAAATCGGGATCTGAAGGTTCCAGCAGGTTCGTATGATGATTTCGGACTTGGGCGTATTCCCGGTTTGGATTTTTGGATAACCCGGGAGTGTTTTGGCGCCTATTGAGGAAGTTAGCATTTAAGAAGAAATTTCATAAGTTTGGCTTGAAGCACATTTCAGTGTTATCAATGTCCGTTTGAGATTCCAAGACTGCGAATAGCTCCGTATGGTGATTCTGAAGTTGGGGGCGTGATCGGAAGTGAATTCGGAGGTCTGTATGTTATTTTGAAGTCATTTGGCTAAAGATAGAAAATTGAAGATTTTGAGGAGTTTGACCGGAAGTGGAATTTTTGATGTCGGGGTCGGAATTCCATTTCGAAAGTTGGGATAGGTCTGTAATGTCGAATATGACTTGTGCGCAAAATTTGAGGTCAATCGGACGTGATTTGATAGGTTTGAACAATGGAAATAGAACTTTGAAGTTCTAAAGTTCATAAATTTTGAATTGGGATGTAATTCGTAATTTTCGTATTGTTTGATGTGATTTGAGGCCTCGAACAAATCCGTAATATTTTTTGTGACTGGTTGGTATGATTGGTTGGGATCTAGGGAGCCTCGGGTGGAGTCCGGATGGTTAATGGATCGAAAATGGGATTTTTGGAAGGCTGAGGCCTGCTGGTTGCTATCATAACCACACCTACGTAAAAGGGGCCGCAGGTGTGGAGCCGCAAAAGCGGCTAAGAAGGCGCAGGTGCGGGTTTAAGTCAGGAGGAAAGGCACCGCAGATGCGTTATGGTTCCGCAGAAGCGGGACCACACCTGCGGTAAAGGAATCGCAAAAGCGGAGCGGGGCGGCTAGGCTGGGAACGCAGATGCGGTCATTTTTTTGCAGATGCGGGACCGCACATGCGGAGGGTGAGCCGCAGAAGCGTAAAAGGGGGAGGTTGATAGGAACCACAGAAGCGGTAATTGGACCGCACCTGTGGAACCGCAGAAGCGATCAAAGGACCGCAGGTGCGAAAATAGCTGGAGGTAGAGGGGTTTTAAATCGGATTTTGGCCATTCTTCTCTCATTTTTCACTTGGCCTGGGCAATTTTGGGGAGCTTCAAAAGGGGATATCTCCACCTACTTTGAGTTAAATACTTCAATTATATAAGGATTTTAGCATGTAAATTAGTAAAAATTTAGGGGTTTTGGTAGAAAGACCTAGAATTTGTCTTCTTGGACTTTAACCACAATTTGGGTATGGAAATTAGTGAAAACTATTTATTAGAGTTCGTAAGGCCATGGGTAAACTTTATCTTCGAAAAATTTCGTATTTCGGACATGTGCGCCCGAGGGCGTTTTGGTCAACTCTTCGATCGGGGTTAGGAATTTGCTATGAATTAGATTATAATGAGTACCTTAGCATATATTAATGGATTTACATAATTATTAGCTAGTTTTGAAGCGTTGTGCATCGATTCGAGTCTTCAGAAGGGTGTGGAATGTCAGTTATGGATCTTCGGAGCGAGGTGAGTCTCCTTTCTAACCTTGTAAGAGGGAATTTGTCCCCATAGGTAAAATAATTGATTATGTGCTCCTATTTGTGGGGGTTACGTACGCATGAGGTGACGAGAGTCCGTGCGTAGCTACTATTATGCTATTGTCCGGGTAGTTAGGACCTAAAAACATGCTATACCTGGATTAATTGTAAGCTCATTGACAGCTTGGATTGCTTAGATCGCATTGAATTAGTAAATGAATTTCAAAAAGGATTAAACTTCAATTTCTTAAATTATTAAAAGAGGACTAGATTTTTAATTGGACAAATGTTCCTTGATAAATCCTTAATTGGCTATTTGAGCATGTAGTTTTATGTGAACCTGCGTCGCACGATTGATTCGCGAGCAGGGTAATTGTTTATTTTATATTGACTGTGTCGCATGAATAGTTCGCGAGCGGGTTAATAGATGCATCTATGGTTCGAGCCATTCGACCCTCGGCAATGCACAGTTTATATTTCTGTTGGAGCGGGCCGTCGACCTCGGAATGATTTGTGCATGATATATATTGTTTCCTGAGGATTTTTAAATGTGAAATTGCCCTTCGTGGATTGATTTAAATTGATAAGATAATGAAAAGTAAACCTTGAAAATACTTTATTATTTGTTGAGGGGGATTTGCCTATTTTCCGATTTTGTGAGCTAGAACTACTATATAAAATCTCTGATTTCCTCACACTTTTAGTATATTATTATTGGACCTCTAGTAAGTATTGAAGTCGACCTCTCGTCTCTAATTCTTCGAGATTATGCGGGATACTCATTGAGTACACGTTGTTTACGTACTCATACTACATTTCTGTGTATTTTTGTTGCACAGGTATATGTATCTCTAACGGTCTACTGAGCGTAGCAGCACGGATGATTTTGGGACTAGGTGAGGTGCATTATTCGAGACGGTCGTAGCTAGAGCAATCCCTTCCAGTATACTGTATTTACTCCTGTCCACTGTATTCCGGACGGATGTTGTATTTTATTTTCTCATCAGTAGATGCTCATGTACTTGTGACACCGGGTTCTGGGATGGGTTATTTTATTTGTATTAATTGTTCATCATTTAAATTTGATTTGAGACAACTACCTTTTAATTGCTAAACTTGAAGGAAAATCCTAGATTTCAAAAGTATTAAAACGAGATTTGGATTAAGTAATTTGGTTGGCTTGCCTGACAGCAGCGTCCGGCGCCACCACGATCCTTAGTGGATTTTGGTCGTGACAGCAACATAGAGAACTCGTCTAATACGTGTCTGATTGATGTGGAACTTCCTTTTTTATTCCTCCGTATATATAATTTTTTTCTCTTAACCCAAAACCAAACAATCGAAACAAAGGGAGGAGAAGTTTGTTAATATGGAGAAGGGACGGATTTAAAAACTGCGGTAAGGTATATTGTTCTAATGCAAATGTATGATTTTCAATGCAAATGAATGATTTGCTTAGGATGACCCCGTCGTAGGGAATGATCAGATCAAATTATAAAATTCTTGTTATTATCTTTCCTTGTTATTATCCTTCTGGTAATTAGTGTTTATAATCTGTATTTGTAAAACAATTTTGGAGAAAATAAAATAACATAAATAGAAATGTAAACGAAATAACAAAAAATTAATTCGAACCCATTGAATTCACAGTGTTTCCTTAAGGAATTTAATCCCCTCCTAGTACCCAAGGTTATGGATTATTTCCTTTCAGGATAGAACAAATTACACACTGGTGTAGTGGTACTTCAAACTCCAGTGTTTCAGCGAACACAAAATTCAGTAGCAAATCACATTTACTGTTACTTTCTTTGAAGTTAAAATATGCAGAAGAAAGGAGAAGAACTCAAAAATTCGTATGGAAATTCTGAGCAGAATAGTCTTGTATTTATAACCAAAGTTCGGCTGAAATCTAAAGAGCTGCAACTCTTCAGAATGGTTGTTTATGCAAAACGGCAACAACATAAATATCATAACATAAATGGCTATTTACTCAACAATAAAGAAGGAAAATTGAAGAGGGTAGTTTAATTTGCAGTTGCATAACTGAAAAACGGATTGAATTTAATATTAATATTTATTTTAATATTATTATTATATTATTACTAACAAATATATTTTACTATTAATAAATAAATTTGGTCCAAGACATTAATCAATCAATTGACCTAGGCCGAAGTCGAAGCCGAGCGAGCGAGCGATGACGGCGCGAAGCTTGCCTTCTTCTCAACTCTTTAAGATCTAGAAGAAAAGCAATTGTTTATATACCCATAGAAAACCTCTTCCTCTTCCAATATGAGACAATGTCCCTTTGCCAAGGAAAAAACTTAAAATTTTTATTTCCTTCCATTTTCTATTCACCTTATTTTTAAGCACTAATAGCTTAAAAGCCCAACAATTAGTGCATCTCAAACATACGGGAGAAACGAGTTTGAGTAACTTGTTATTTATATATTTTTTTATGACGCCACGTAAGCTGGAATAACTTTGAAGTGAATGAGAGCAAAGGCCAGCACATACATGACGTTAACAATATTTACAATCTCTAACGTACTATTCAAACATTTGGACTAACACCACTTATTTAATGTAGGTTTAATCTAAAAATAATATCTCTCAATAAAAAAATAATAGTAGTAGTCCGTAGTATGTTTCTTTATGATGCCTGCGTATGCACCAAGAAGCTTGGAATTTGTCGTGGTTGGCCATATTCAAATATGCTTCTATTCAATGAAAATGAAAAAGACTCTAGGTGATATCCGCGTCACAATTTCTACTCTCCTTTTTTGGCTCTTCATGTGGATATATACATATATATATAAAATAAAAAAGGACATAATGGCTTATCATATTACTAGTATTACTCTATTTAATTCCTGCCCCCATCCCCACCTAATTTTTCACATATTCCTCTTTCACGCCCATGTGGCTTTGTTTCTTGCGCTTGGAACACAATCCCCTTCCTACCATAACAATATCTTTGCATTTCAGTTTCAATATCATTTTGGAAACAATGTTTTGCAGTATACATTTTGGAGTTATTGCTTTATTTGGATTCATATACAAGAGGACTTTTGTACTAGTAGTTTAACGATTCATATAATGATAGTCAAATTTTAAGGATTTTTTGATTGATTCATTCATAGTTGCTTCTCTTATTCTTTTTTCCAAGAGGAAGGGAACTAAAAATAAAATGAATGAATTATAGAGTTCACACTTGGCTGGTGGAAACGGTCATGACTCATGAATCATGATGAGGACATGAAGAGCTTGGTGGAAGCAGCATGAGAAGCTCCAAACCATATAAATAAAATTTTGAGTTTTAACTTTTTTGTACTCTCCAATATAAAAGAAATTTTCACATCAAATCAACTACGTAAATGATAGCTAGTCATAGACTAATATTCATAAAAAATGGAATTAGTACCTTAAAAAATAAGATAAATTACTTATTACAATAAGTATACTAATATGTATTGTACACTTTCAGTGTAGATAAATTTAAAAAAAAAAACTTAATGTACTATGTTAAATGAAATACACAAACACAAGCGTTAGCAACTAAATGACTTGGTCAACCACTAGATTGGAAGAATACTTGCTTTAGTCCTGAAACATGGCGATTACCATGCATAAGTGTCGATTATGCATTAATTAATTTAGAGATTAGATTCCTTTTATACCTTGTTGCTTTATTTTATACTATTAATTAATTTTAGAGGGTTACAAGTTAATGGTGTCGAACATGCCAGGAGCAGCATGAATTGGAAACGTAGCCAAGAATTAGGCTTTGTGGGGCCAATGAATTTTTGTAACTGCGGCGAGACGCAGGCAGTTTTGTACTAACTTGTAACAAAGGATATACTACTAAATAAATACTCCTATGGAAGTCTTCTGGTTCATGAACCTTCCTTCACCTTTCTAATATTTTAATCTTCCATTACAGTGAACGGCTACGTATAAGACATCGCTAACGTTTTATGTGCTTACAAAATTCTTAGATAGATATAATAGAGACTAGGCTAAATATTCATAAATTCCATTTCAAACTTTCATTATAATTAAAATAATTACAATTCTTCTTGCCACCGTAGATATGGTGGGTTTTAATCATATATCTCGAACTCTGCGAACAGAAAAACTTCCAGAAAGGAGTATTTATAGCTTACCTTTAATAAATTACTCCTATTTTTACCTACACAATTATTTATAGCGTATTTCGGATCATAATTTTTTTTTTTTTTTTGAAAATTTGAAAAAAGGACACTGTATAGCTACTGTAAAAGTAATAGTAGAAAAAATATACATAAAATTTGTATTATATAAATTGTATATACTTTTTTGGCTATCAGATGTAAATAGTTTTTTGTGCGGGCTATAAGTGATAATACCCAAAAAAAAAAAAAAATTAAACTTTCATGACTAATGGAAAATTTTTATTTTGTAAGGTATAATTGACACTATAGTTCTGGGAAGAATTTTTTGGCTCACAATTTTATGAATATAAAAATATAAGATATGAGTTCTTAAATTTTAAAAAAGAAAATTCTTAAATTTTTGTGTCTAGTGAATTTTTATTTTATTTTGTGATTTTATATAATTGACACCATAAGTTTGTGATGCCTTTTCTTTGTCTCATAATTTAGTGAGATAAAAAAAGGTCCCATAATCTTATCTCACCAGTGTAAATTAAAAAGAAGTAAAGACAAAGGAAGAAAAAGAAGGGGACAATGCCAACTCGAGGGTGACATGGACCGTACGCCTTCATTTTAATTGGCTGAAAAAGACGGAGAAACTGCAAACTTCTTGCTTCCATCCTTCCCGGGGCCATGTCCCACTTTTATAGTGGGCTCCATTTCTTATTTATTACTGAGAGGAACACACATATACTTGATTCTTCTTTCACAATCTTATGTAAGTAGAATAGTATAGTAGTAGTACTCGTACTACGCCTCTTAACGCTCTCCAAAAGCCGCCTCTCTCTTATTCCCAAATCCAACCCCTATTTTTCCAGGCCCACAAAAACATACCCACTTGTTGTCCCTTTTCGTATACAATAATAACTCCATTAATATTGCTTACCTCAACTTTGGATAACTATGGATTCCACACAAAGTTATGTGTATGACCTTTGTTTCCACGTACTCTACTCCACATTTACGTGGACAAGTCAATTTTGTTGACTACTTCCCCCTATCAACTTGGAGCTTTAGAATGATCAAAGTATTAAATTGTCAGCTGTGGCTTTATGTAAAACAATTTTAGCACTAGATAGCTTCCAAGTATTTTAAGAGTACTAGAGGGGGTATTTGCATCTATATCCGTTTTTTGTGCCATATTTTAACTTGTACCCGCTTTGCAAAAAAATTACAAGCGTACCGGCTTTTTCACATAACTTCAGCACACTGTTTAACCAAAAAATAAAATTTCGGCCAAAGCTTGAATTTAAGATAAAAATCGGGTTACTGATAATCAGGAGACGAAAATAATAAGAGAATCTTGAGAATAATAATAATAAAGCAGTAAATAAATTTGTATTTCAGTGTAATATCAATGATATTTCGCCCCTTACAAATGCTGAGACATCATCCTTTTATAGTTGATTTTTCTAGGAAAAGGTGTAATGCCTTAGTCTTAATGAGGCAATTATGAGCATTAAATGACATTAAATGAAACGTTACACAATTTGGCATTCAATACCGATTCGCTAACGTATTTGACATTTAATACTGAATTTGGACTCCTTTATGTTATCAGATTCATATCTTCAATTCCTTCTAATCTCCTGCCTTTAAATGAGTTAAATAGATACGAGACTCGTATCATTAAAATAACATCTTGTGCCTATTTAACTTACTTCTCTCCGTATCTGTTATCGCTCGTGCCTTTTAACTTTCTTCATGTTTTGACCATTTGACCAGTATACGTGTCATGTCACGTCATCTTTAATATAAATTTATTTTTTCCCAATACAGATAGTCCCCCCACTTTTTATTTATTTATCAATTAAATAATTGGGAAGTGGATCTTCATAAAAGGGAATTTTTGCCATAAACAATGTTATGACAGTACTGACGCCTCAGTTGTCTTTTCTATTTAATGCTCTGTACACGTGTTATCTTCTGATTGGTTCTGCAATTTTGCAACCTATTTTCAAGGTTTCTTCATCCCCTCTATTCACGAATTGATAGTTGCCTTTATTATAGGCTTATCATTATTACACTCCTTAGTTTGACGGTTGCTATTATATACACATTTCACCTCTTCTCCTTCGTCTTTTTCTTCACAAGTCTTCAATCAATACTTTGTCACTTGCTTTTGCTCTTTTTTCCTTTAATTCATCACTTCTCAACAATGTCATCTTCAAACCCTAACCCTAAGAAAGCCCCAATTCTTGATAACTTCCCCAATGCCCCCGTAAGACATAGAAGAGGCAGAGGAGGTAGGCTTTGTAGCCTAAGGTCTACTCGTGGTGGTTCATCTGGTTCTGTCACTCCTTCTTCTGGTTCTGGCATTAGAAGCTCTATATCAAAGACTCCTTCTTCTAAAGGTAAAGAACTTTCTGAACCTCTCCAGGAAACCTTAGTCGAAGAAATTGTACCCAATGACTTATATTTTGGGAATGATAGAAAATCCCTTCAAGGACAGGTGATTAATTTAGAGAAAGCTGACACCTACCCTTCTCTAATAACTGAGCCTTTGATTTCCACTGTTCGAAAAGATTGTAACTGGGGAAACAATCTTCGTATGATAATTCCTAATCCAAACCAGAGAATTTCTTCTTTCAGAATTGGATTTTCTTTTGTTTATACT
>MU763052.1:27511-42448 GCA_026770625.1 Nicotiana glauca | reverse complement strand
ATTGTGGTGACTTGCACGCCAGGTATGAGCGTGGGGTAGAGCACCGTTGGGGATTGTGACTTGGTCCGTCCCGGTTATTGATTGTACTGCGTGATTGACTGAAAACTACTTGATGTTATCATGATTTGGGCTGATCGCCATATTTTGGGCTTCGTGTCGATTATTTGGATCCCTTAGGGATTATTATCACTGTTTCCATGATGCTTAGAATGTTTTCATGATATCAGTCCTGAGTTAAACACTGTCTCAAAATGATTAGTAAATTTCTAAAGTCTTAAACACTTAAGCTATAATTCTTAATAATTGGAACTGAAAATGATAAACTTGATTGTGCCTGTGTGGCTTACGTGCATATATCTGGACTGAGTGTGGATTGGGCTGCGCAATGCAGCAGTGTTGCATGTGCATTTCTGGACTGATGATGGATCGGGCTGCACTCCGCAACGGTGTGATATTGATATTGCGCTTGGGCTGTAGGAGCCCCTCCGGAGTCTGAACCCCCACAGTGAGCGCGGGTAACCAAATGGATCGGGTTGTACACCGCAGCGGTCATGTGCATTGCATTGCATTCATGCATTGATTCCTGTTTGTACTATGTGGCATGATATTTAGCACTCTCATATCATTGGCATCCATGCTATTTCTTGTACTGTGTACCAGATACCCTGGTGTTATTTATAAATAGAGTGCTGTGTCCAAGGGGCTGACTTGTGTGCGGACTTGCACTACCTGATATCGTATTCATATGTTTAATGTTGGAAAAAGAATATTTTTAAAAGAGATTTTTAAGCTTAGCTAGATGTTTCTAAAGGATTTTCACGGTTTTACTATTTTGTTAAAAAGGTTGTACTGTACTATATAGCATGATGGAGTGTTCTTTCGTGATTTCTTACCGCTCAGTTATTATTTACACTTATTACCACTGAGTTGGAAGTACTCACTTTACTCCCCGCACCATGTGTGTAGATCCAGGTATCTCGGGAGTTTAACTGAGCTTTTGCTAATTTCAGAGTTGTCCGGAGTTGTCGAGGTAGCTGCCTGACGTCCGCAAGACCAGACTCCTCCCCTATATCTTTTATTATCTTTCCACAGTTTTAGGACATTGTATTATTTGGAGTCTTGTCACACTGTATTGTTAGAGGCTCTAGACTCATGACCCCCAGGTCTTTGGGAGTGTATTCGGTGTTATCTTGATATTCAGTTTGGTTTCTATCTATCAGCTTAATCTTTTAGCTTCATTGTTGTTAATGATATTTAAATAATTGGTTTTGAGCTCCATGCTCGGTTTGAGAGTGTAAATGGTCGGGCTTGCCTAGCTGTTGTGTTGGGCGCCATCACGACCGGGATTGGGGTCGTGACACCGGACAAGTTACTAAGCCTGATGGCCTTTTGGTTCCCGGTACGTAGGCCCCTCCTCGATTCAAGTTATTCGCTTGGGTACACAGTCTAGAACATATACTCAGGTTTTTGAACTAGAATAACTCAGCCTCATGCCGGATCCCTTGTAGGAACGCATATCTGCATCATATGCATTTTGACTTAGGGGACTCAATACAGGGGTTGGGTCCGTCTAGGATAGTTACCCAGAATAACAGACCATCTTGATGCATCCTATTGGCTACAATGTTGCATTTATTCAAGGGGAAAATGGTCATTTGGCAGACCAATGATATTTGAGGGCAAATGAAAAAATAAAAAAGAAAAAAAGGGAAAAAGAAAAAAAGAGGGTGAAGTGTGAAAATAAAGCAAGTGGGGTCTAGTTATGTTTTGTTACATTTTATTAAGAAAAAAACCAAAAAATAAAAAACATGAATTGTTTAATTTTTCAACCGTATCCAATCTGCCCGAACTACGCATACCTGATTTTCGTCTTTCGAGGCGTGATACGTAGGCAACCCACATAGGATCTGGTCTTCCTAATGAGTTTAGGTCCTTGGCTTCGCGGGATCTTAGCCAAATCTTGCATTTTTAGCCACTTTTAGCCACAGTTTAATTTTTGAAAAAAAAAGTCGCAATCGTGTCTTGCATGTGTCCAACAGGAATGGTTATCGTCTCACATAGTGTTTTAGGTCTTTAATTCTATTTTGGTCTAATTTTCTCATACAGGCATGGATTTACTTGCCGGAGTTTGGGCATGATAGAGCCTCAGGACCATCTAGTCAGGATCGTTCATTCAGGATTGGATCAAAAGAAGATTTTCTATTTTTTTAAATTTTATGTTGTCTTTTTATCTTCTAGTTTTGTATAGTAATGTCGAGGTTTTATTATTATTGTACTTACTATTTTGCATTTGAATAGGTGTGCAATAAATCAAAAATCCAAAAAAACAAAAGAATTGCATTTTACATTTTCGTTAGAAATTTTCTTTAGAATACTAATTGTAGAAATGAAAAAAACAAATATTTTTAAGGTGATTTTTCCTTTAGGCAATTAATATGCAGGACTTGAAATAAAAATTGTTTTTATATTTCCTTTAGTATATTAAGACTAAAAATTCAAAAAAAAAAAAAGAATTTTCCTTTAGTACCTTTTTAAAAGTTTTCTTTGAGGTGTTAATTCCAAAATCCAAAAAGATTTTCTTTTAAGATGTTTCTTTGGGCAATTAGTGAAAATTGAAAAAAAAAGAGTTTCTTTATTTTTATTAGAACTTTAGGGTATTGTACATAGAAAAATATATATGCTTTATTTTTGTTTATCTTTAGTCAATCAAAGTGGAAATCCAAAACCTTTTGTTGCTTGTTTCGAAATATTGCGTCAGGATATCAAATGAAAATTCAAAATATATTTTTGTGGTTTATTTTTTAGATTTCCTTCTTTTCTTAAAAAAAAACAATCAAAAATATCATTCTCTTTTAGAGTTTTTCCTTGGTAGAGTATTTTTTTTTTCAAAAAAATACATGCTCGTTAAGCTTGAGTTTAGAATAGTTTATAAAATATTAAGTCAAGAAAATTCAAAAAAAAATTGCTTCTTTTATTTCTCTTTTCTCATCAGAGTAGTCATTTAAAGAAAAAGAAAAAAGAATGTTAGTTTGTTTATTTTATTCACGTTCTTCCAGAATTATGCAAAGATCTGATTCATGCGGGGTCATGATACATAGGCAACCTACATAAGGTTCGATCGAATCATTTTTTTTATTTATTAAAATAAAAAAATAAAAGAGAAAAAAATGGAAAAAAGAAAGGAAAAGAAAAAGAAAAAAGAGAAAGAATTGTGGGATGTGAGAAACGAGAAGGAAGAAAAGAGCAATAAAAAAAAGAGGAAAAAAATGATGAGCGAGCCAAGAAGTGCTAGAAAAAGCAAAGGAAGGAGAGGATTGAAATGAACAAATTGGGATGATGTCATATGACCTTCATACCCTCGAAGTCATGTTAGAACCGATAGCTGTGACTAGGTGCATTGCACGCAATGTGAGATTTTTGCTGTTAAATGCCCTAACGCTAACGTGATGTCTTCATTTTGTTATATTCATAGCAGAAAGGTGGTTGGTTTGTGGCTTTAAAGTGGTAATTGATTTCTACAAAACAAAATCAAAAGGCAACGGCAGACAACAACAAAATCGGGTTGGTTGATACCGGGGCCCGAAAGCACCGCTTGCCCACGGGGTTCAAAGTGCCAAAACTTAACTTTTATGATGGGTGTGGAGATCCGATAGTCCACCTGAGGGTCTATTACAGTAAAATGAGAATTGTTGGAGAGAAAGATGACTTGATGATGGCATATTTCAGTGAGAGCATGACTGGGGTAGCTTTGGACTAGCATACTCATCAAGATGTTGGTAAGTGGCATACATTGGGAGACCTAGCCCAAGATTTTGTGCGGCGCTTTCAATACAAATCAAGTGTTACCCTAGACCGCTCCTCCCTATCTAAAATGGGAAAAAAAACGAAAGAAGGCTTTAGGAAGTTTGGGCTCAGACGGAGGGAAACAAACGCAGAAAGGTGGTTTCACGCCCATCGGAGAATCCTACACAAGTTTGTTTGAAAAGTTAAAGCATTCTGGCCTGATTGAGCCACTCCTTGGATATACTCTAGACTCATATGCAAAAGGTTTTGATCCTTTTGTGCGGTGCATGTACCACTCTAATGTCCAGGGGCATAGTATTGAAGATTGTCGCTCTTTGAAAAGGGAAATAGAGAGAATGATTCAAGAAGGGGTAATTGTGGTCAATGACAGTGGCAGGGAGCATGCGAATCCCCTTGGGAACTTGTTGATTAAAGTTGATAATGGTCTTGGTAGTATTGATGCAAAACTCAGTGGCTAAGATTTCGTACTTGGTAATTGGGAAAACGCTCCATTTCTTGGTCAGTCGAAGTGGAGTTGGGTGGTTTATTTTGTTGTCATTTCTGTTGTCCAGGTTATTTCAGGGTTGTAATTCGGATATTTTCTTGTGACTCAAACCCTTCTATCCTTTCATTTTGCCTGGTTTGTTTAATCGTAGTAGCTCATTTAGTGCTGTCTAGGTTGGTTCCAGGGTTGTAACCCCAATCTAGTTTGCTTGTCTTGTTGTTCGAACTGTTTCACCGTCTGTCTAATGCAATTTCCTGTTTTCTTTTATTTTTAGCCATTTTATTTTTTTTTAATTCTCTTTTCTTTCTACAATTCTTTTCCTGTTGGCTTTAGTGACATGACATGCATGCGTAATTCTCAGTCTGAGCTCAAAGTTATTTAGTCATGAAACATTGAAACAATTTTGAAGATGACAGGGGCACTTGAGGGAAATAAGAACATATTTGAACACTTTGATATCATTTGAAGCCCGTACCATGTGAAACTTGGGCAGATAAAACACAGAGAAACCCTATTGGAGTGCATCATGCCGCATTAGGTTGAAGCTAAAGGCAAGTTTGCCCAAATTATTAGGGGCCGTTTGTGGTAAGGAAAGTGAGAGTGTTGTCCAATAGTGCTTTGTATTCAACAGATGTAGAAGACGGATGTGTGGATATGGTTACTGAGTCTGGTACAATCAAAAGATGATACGAATGTTTTCTGTGGTTTGTTTAAATGTGTTTTTTGTGCTTGGCGTGTTTTAAGGATTGGAATAACAAAGGCATTTTATTCTGCTATCTAAACAATTTATCCTTCGTCACCCCTTTGAGCCTTATTTATTTTCTTTCATACCCCTCTTTCGGAATCAGTAGTGAGGATCAGAAGTACAAGCGTGAAAGAAGAAAAGAATGAAAAGATAAAGAAGAAAAAAAGAAAAGAAAAGGAAAAAATGACGAAACAACAAAAGAGAAAATGAAGAAAGAAAATAAGAGAAGAGAAAGAGGAATAAAAAGGAAGGAAAAATCATAACAACAAAGTAATTTCTATGACCTGAACTACGTTTGACTTGATCCCGAAAAGGTACGTAAGCAGCCTCTGTCTGAGGTTCAATCACACCAGAATAAAAATTCAAAAGTCCCAAAAAAAAAATTGAGGCAGAAGCTGTGGTTGTTGTGAGAGATCCGGTTCCAAAAGTTGTAATTTTGAACCCATGTAGAATTGTTTTGAGCCTTTGATACCCTTTCTTTCTAACCCTACCCAAAAGCTCACGTTACGGTCCAAAGAAAGACCTTCCGATCAGTCTTCGAGAGATGCCAAGACAAGAGAGTAGAGGTGAATCATATTAGGGGCAACACTCCGGTCCAAACAAGGGAAATGAAGAATGAGAGAGTCTTGTTGATGAAAACTCTCACGGGCACCTTTGCGATGAAAGCTGAGAGAAATAAAAAATGAGAGAGTCTTATTGGTGAAAATCTTAACTGGCACCATAAGGCGGCGGTGAGATGAGAGAAAGACCAAAATGAGAGAGGCTTGATGGTGAAAACCCTTCGGGCACTACAAGTCGAATAAGGATTGTGAATCAGATCGGGTAAGCGGAGCATTGAAGCCCAGTTTCACGGTGAAAAGGTACAACAAGAGCTGAACATCAGATTTGCTTGACAGAATAGGCCGCAGGTGCATGTCATGGTCATTAGAGTTGGTATCCACATCCGATAGGTTTCTACTTTGTAGTTTTCTTGTTAGGAATCATCTCTTTCCTTTATCCTTTACTCTATTCCTTTTGTTGTGTTTACTTCCTTTTCCTGAGTCTGTTTGGTCATAACAAGTGAGAAATGACTTCAAAATCTGCCACCAACTTTCCAATTGCACAAAACAGAATCTGTTTAGCACATCAAAGTGTCATAAGTCCAGAATGAACAACAAGCGCACTCAGCTGGTAACAATCAACATGCTTTGGGATTCGTTTGAAATACAAAGTCTTGGTATATATCAATTCATGGACAATGCAACAGAATAAGGGCTAGGGTGAACGGATCAAAGGTGTTTTCTATGATAAGATTGACAAAAAGGGTGGTAAACTAGTGACAAGCAAGATCTTCAAAGAAGAAATTGAAGTTATCATGGCTAGCGATGGAGCAATAGACCTCGAGGCCAGAGCCAGTGGTTTGAGTCAAGAAAGAACATCATGCACACTGAGTTTGGTAACAATTAATATGCTTTGGGGATCATGTGAAACACAAAGGTTTGGTAGATGTCGGTTCAGGAGCAATGCAACAGATATACGATATTGGGTTCGAACGAGAAGAGGTATTTTCTGGGTTAAGGTTTACAAAGAAAGTGGTTAGTCAAGGAACAAGCAGGGTCTTCGAATGAAAATCAATTATCATGACAAGTGAAGGAGCAACAGACCTCAAGGTCAAGGCCAGTGGTTTAAGTCAAGAAAGAACAACATACATAAGGAATGGGGGCAATGGACGTGCTTTGGGATTCATGTGATACACAAAGGTTGGGTAGATGTCAGTTCATGCAATGCAACAAATGGAGGATATTGGGTTTGAACGGAGAAGTCGTATTTTCTATAATAAGGGTGACGGAGAAAGTGGTTAGCCAATAAACAAGCAAGGTCTTGGAGTGGAAGTCAGACATCATGGGAAGTTGAAGGAGC
Source organism: Nicotiana glauca (assembly GCA_026770625.1). Classification (NCBI taxonomy): domain Eukaryota; kingdom Viridiplantae; phylum Streptophyta; class Magnoliopsida; order Solanales; family Solanaceae; genus Nicotiana; species Nicotiana glauca. Next base: position 35,516 of record MU763052.1, on the reverse strand, counting down.
AATCTCCCTCAAAGTTCAAGGCCACAAACCAACCAACACATTTCAAACTGACAAGATTTTTCTTTGATTGAAACAGGGGCAGAAGTTTCGTTTGCTTCAGAGAAACCCTCCGTAAGGAAAGGCACAACCCAAACAGGTATGACTGGAAATTCTCAGGGCCCTCCTGGAAAATGGGAATTAGATTAAATTTTAAAACAATCATGAGTAGCATAATTTGGCATAAATGTACCCCAAAGGAGCATAAGTTGGTTTCAAAATTTTCATGTTTAATATGGGATTCAATTAGGAGTTTTCAGGACCCTCCTGGATAATGAGACATAGTTTTAAGGTTGGTTTAGATAACAAGATATAGTAGAAGTCGTACCTTTAGTAGATATAACTCAGGTTAAAATTGTCATTTAGCTAGAAGTTGTCAGGACCCACCTGGATAATGGAGAGTAGTTTAAGACCTTTTTATAACAAGTGTAGTCAGAGTAATACCTTTAGAAGATATAATTTAAGTTCGTAATTGGTAGGAGTTGTCAGGACCTCCCTGGATAAGAGGACTTAGCTTTCAAATTCTTATAATAGTTGGTAGAATAATTCAGTTTAACACTCACCTATGTGCCCAGCAACCAAACTGGGGCAAAAAATATTCTTTGTTAGTCTATTTTGTTGAAATCAGGCGCCTACCTAGATAACAAGGGAATACACTTCAAGTTTTGGCAATCAGGTGCCCACCTGGATAACAAGGGAATACATTTCTTGTTTTTGGCAATCAGGCACCCACCTGGATAATAAGGGAATACATTTCAAGTTTTTGGTAATCAGGCGCCCACCTGGATAACAAGGGAATACAGTTCAAGTTTTTGGCAATCAGGTGCCCACCTGGATAACAAGGGAATACATTTCAAGTTTTAGCACTCAGGCGCCCACCTTGAGAAAAAGGGAATATATTTCAAGTTCAGAAATCAGGCGCCCGCCTGGAGAACAAGGGAATACATTTCAAGTTCAGCAATCAGGAGCCCACCTGGAGAACAAGGGAATACATTTCAAGTTTCAGCAATCAGGCGCCCACCTGGAGAACAAGAGAATACATTTCAAGTTCAGCAATCAGGTGCCCACCTGGAGAATAAAGGAAGTACAATTCAAGTTTTAGCTTTCAAATTTTTAGTAATATTTGTTAACATGATGTGCACAACTACCAAACTAGGGCAGAAAATCTTCTTTGTTTGTCTATTTTGTTGAAATCAGGTGCCCACCTGGAGAACAAGGGAATACATTCGAGTCAGCAATCAGGAGACCGCCTGGAGAACAGAGGCATTTATTTCAAGTTTTAGCAATCAAGAGCCCGCCTGGAGAACAAAGGCATTTATTGCAAGTTTTAGCAATCAGGAGCCCGCCTAGATAACAGAGGCATTTATTACAAGTTTTAGCAATCAGGAGCCCGCCTGGATAATAGAGGCATTTATTACAAGTTTTAGCAATCAGGAGCCCGCCTGGAGAACAGAGGCATTATTTCAAGTTTCAGCAATCAGGAGCCCACCTGGAGAATAGAGGCATTTATTTCAAGTTTTAGCAATCAGGAGCCCGCCTGGAGAACAGAGGCATATATTACAGTTTTTAGCAATCAGGAGCCCGCCTCGAGAACATAGGCATTTATTTCAAGTTTTAGCAATCAGGAGCCCGCCTGGAGAATAGAGACATTTATTGCAAGTTTCAGCAATCAGGAGCCCGCCTGGAGAACAGAGGCATTTATTGCAAGTTTCAGCAATCAGGAGCCCGCCTGGAGAACAGAGGCATTTATTTCAAGTTTCAGCAATCAGGAGCCCGCCTGGAGAACAGAGGCATTTATTTCAAGTTTCAGCAATCAGGAGCCCGCCTGGAGAATAGAGGCATTTATTTCAAGTTTCAGCAATCAGGAGCCTGCCTGGAGAACAGAGGCATTTATTTCAAGTTTCAGCAATCGGGAGCCCGCCTGGAGAATAGAGGCATTTATTTCAAGTTTCAGCAATCAGGAGCTCGCCTGGAGAACAGAGGCATATATTTCAGTTTTAGCAGTCAGGAGCCCGCCTGGAGAATAGAGGCATACATTTCAAGTTTTAGCAATCAGGAGCCCGCCTGGAGAATAGAGGCATACATTTCAAGTTTTAGCAATCAGAAGCCCGCCTGGAGAATAGAGGCATATATTTCAAGTTTTAGCAATCAGGATCCCGCCTGGAGAATAGAGGCATATATTTCAAGTGTTAGCAGTCAGGAGCCCGCCTAAAGAACAGAGGAATATATTCAAATTCAGCGGTCAAGCATCACTCGGAGACAGGGCAAAACATCTCAGATCACAATTCAAGTCAGCAACAAAGGAGGCTTACGAAAAGAATACGAGTCAACAGTCCGAGACGACTAGCGGAAGTTAGTCACAATCCAGAATAAAATGAAAAAAAACAAAAAGAAAGACAAGAAGTGAATCCAAATGTAGAAGTCAATGAAAGATGTGAGCTGCTTAAGACAAGGCTGAGGTCACAAGCTCTGCATGTCCCGTCTTGGTTTGAAAGGCTGAAGAAGAATGAACTAGCACCTGCAGCTAACAAGTATCAAGATTCATAGCAGGGTCCGCATGAAGAACCAACCAAGACTCAAGATCAAGTTTCAGAAGACTCATAGATAGGAATCTTGTAATTCCTGGGTGATAGGCTTAGTTAGTCTTTTTTATTTTTGATGTAATAGCGGGACAGCGGACGGGACCTCGGACGGGACCTCACTCTACTCTCATCCTCCTCACACACTTCATCATCTCATTCGCTTCTGAACTACACATGGCCTGATTCCTTTATAGCCAAGGATATGTAGGCAGCTCAGATACCAGGGCTCGGTCACATTCTCTTTTCTTTTAGATTTTGGTCTCTTTAAATAAGAGTCGGGTCAAAAAACATGTCTAGTCGTTCTTTGTCTGAAAATACTTCGTATTTCCAGTCAAAGAGGGGCAGTTGTAGACATGTGATTTTTTACCCTCCCCAAGATTTTTTATATTTTAGCGTAAATATTTAGTTTTGGTCTTGTATCGCTCTCTTTACCTTATTTTATCTAAAAAAATTTATTATTACAAAAAATATTTTTCCTTATTCTAACTAGTTGATATTATAGTTAGTTTTATTTTTGAAAAAAAACAAAAATAGTCTTGGCATTTTATTTTAAATAAGAAGAAAATGTTCAAAAATATTTTACATTTTAGTATATATTGAGTAGTATTTCAATGTTATTAATATAGTAATTATGTGTCTTCTCTATATATTTTTATTATCTTAAATATACTAATATTTTTTTGAAGCTATTTTTAATTTATTTTTAGAATAAAGAAAAGAAACGAAGAAAAAAGAAACCCCAAAAAAATGGTGCAACCTAATTAATCTTAGCACATTCTTCCAAACACATTAGCTCACTTAAGTGCAAGATTTAATCTTAGCCATCGATTTACTTCTAATCCAATGACCACCATCCTTCCCACATTTATATAAAATACCTAATTATAGAAACCCTACCCACAAAGTTTTTGAATTCCTAGACCTACAACTCTTAAGCAAAAAACGGCAGATTCCAAAAAAAATTTGCCAAAACCATTAGCTTGAAATCTCAAAATTTCCTACACCAAGAAAAGGAAAAGGCAGCGATCTCCCTTTGTTGGAGAAAGGATCTTTGATCCCAGTTTCAGAAATAAAAAAAACGAAAACTAGCTTTTGGGATTTGGAAAACAACTCAATAATTTTGGATTCTTAAACAAGAAAGAGGAGCCGCCGCCTGTCTTCAACAAAAGAAAACGCCCTCCATTTCCTGTCGAGAAAACTCATTTTTTTGGACAAATTTGGTACTTTGGTTGAAGTTTTCAGTCGAATTTTCGAGGTCGTAGTTCGGTCCGGCTCGTCGATCTCCTTATTTTGACCTGGTTTCCTTCCCAGCAGTAAGTTCGTGTAATTGTCACAACTCAATTAATCGGAAAGCTCTAACTGAGGTTCAATTCTTCGATTCTCTACTCATATTATTCTAGCTTAATGTTAATTGTTGGTTGGATGATATCTGGAGATGAATTGTGAAGTTAATTTCCTTTTCTTTCCATATATTGAAGTTTTAAGTTTTAAATTGTCTGATAGGTTGAGACCATGAAGGAATATCTGGATAAATTCATTGAGGCATTAGAGGAAATTTTGTCTTTATTTAGGCCACATTTTTGTTGCTTGAATAATTGGATGTCTTAGGACTTGTTTTATCCGTGATACTTTCCGCTGAGCCTAAGTCTATTGTGTTAAAGGTTATGCACTATCTCGGTAATCTGAAATATAGCTCGTGGATGCCTTTTATGTTGGTTGTGTGCTTGTGTTTGTAAAGTAATTCTCCTGGTAGTAAATTTTAAAGTTTGGTTTTACTTGTTTGATTATTTAAAAGCTACTCCAGGATCAGTCATGCTTCATGATCACTTAGAGGTCGGAGTTTTCTACATTGGTAATTAATTTTGACTATATGTTTAGGACCTTTACGTCGTAGGAGTACGATTGTAGTTTGCTTTAGTTGAGTACCATTCTTTTAATTTAAGAACTGAGGCACGCCATGCCGAACAAAAGTGACAATTGCATGGCCCTCGTTTTAATTTTGAATTGATCCTAAGAATTCGAGGCGTGCAATTTAGCAAATTTCATAGTCCTCGCAAAGCCCAAACGCGTAGTTACTTTAGGCGCGTGTTTAATAAATTTACCTTCTTAAACTTGGGTGCACATTTATGTGACCCAAATCTAAATCCCAACGAAGTTAAAATATGTCAAAAATCACGGGTGCATTTATATGACGTGGTTTGAGATGTATTCTAACGACGTTGCAAACTTTTTTAAATAAAAAACAATAAAAGCGGCTAAAAGGTTAAAATTTGCACGTAGGTTCATAATTGTTTAAAATCAGATAATTCAAGCTGAATATGACAGTTGAGCGACCGTGTTAGAACCACGGAACCCGGGAATACCTAACACCTTCTCCCGGGTTAACAGAATTCCTTACTCGAATTTCTGGTTCGCAGACTGTTAACAGAGTCATATTTTCCTCGATTCAGGATTCAACCGGTGACTTGGGACACCATGAATCTCCCAAGTGGCGACTCTGAATCTTAATAAACAAATCCCGTTTTGATTGTCCTTTAATTGGAAAAATTCTTTTACAGCCTTGTGGGCGTAGTGAAAAAGGAGGTGTGATAATAACCTCAACCTCAACTGAGTTTTCAGCTCCCTCAAGTCATGATAGATGATTAGCAACTTGGTTTTTTGTGCCCTTACGGTCACAAATTTCAAGGTCGAACTCTTGCAATAATAACACCCAACGACTCAGGGGCGGTTTGGACTGCTTCTTCTCAATCAAGTACCTGAAAGCTGATGATCAGTATATACAATTACCTTAGAGCCAATCATGTATGCTCTGAACTTGTCAAATGCAAACACCACAGCCAGCATCTTCTTTCCAGTCACAGTATAATTCAGTTGGGCTCCACTCAGCGTTCTACTAGCATAGTAGAATGGTGCATTAGCTTGTCTTTCCGCTGTCCTAGTACTGCCCCCACTACATAGTCACTGGCGTCACACATGAGTTCGAATGGTTTCTCCCAGTCGGGGGCGACAATGATGAGTGTTGTGACTAGCCTCTTTTTCAATTCCTCAAATGCTACACTGCAATCATTAGAAAATAAAAAAGGGTGATATTTTCCTAACAACTTACAGAGAGGGTTGGCAATTTTTGAGAAGTCTCTTATGAATCTCCGAAAAAAACCGGCATGCCCGAGGAAGCTCTTGATTGCCTTGACTGAAGTGAGAGATGGCAGCTTTGCTATCACAGTCAACTTTAACACGATCCACCTCGATTCCCTTGCTTGATACCCGGTGTCTCAAGACTATGCATTTTTGTACCATCAAATGGCACTTCTCCCAATTAAGTACTAGGTTAGTCTCAATACATCTTTTCAACACACGGGTCAGATTAATAAGGCACTCATAGAATGAGTTTCCCACCACTGAGAAATCATCCGCGAACACCTCCATTATGTCTTCGACCATGTCAGTGAATATGACCATCATGCACCTTTGGGATATGGCGGGTACATTGCATAGGCCAAAGGGCATCCTCTGTAAAGCATAAATGCCATATGGGCAAGTGAAGGAGGTCTTCTCTCTGTCCTCTGATGCAATAGAGATTTGATTATACCCTAAGTACCCATCCAAAAAACAGAAGTAAGACCTCCTTGCCATTCTGTCAAGCATCTGATTAATGCAGGGAAGTGAGAAGTGGTCTTTCCGGGTGGCTAGATTTAATTTTCTGTAGTCCATGCAAATTCTCCAGCCTGTGACGGTTCTTGTAGAGATCAGCTCATTGTTATCATTTTTGACCACCATCAGGCCACCCTTCTTAGGAACACATTGCACCAGGCTAACACAGTTGCTATCAGAGATTGGGAAAATAGTTCCTGCATACAACCATTTAATCACTTCTTTCATCACCACTTCCTTCATGTTGGGTTTCGGCCTTCTTTGGTGCTCCCTAGAAGGTTTGTGTCCCTCTTCTAGCAGAATTTTATGCATACAATATGCCGGGCTGATCCCCTTAATATCTGCCATGGTCCACTCAATGGCAGTCTTGCACTCCTTGAGTACTTGCAAAAGTTATTTTGCCTGCACATCTAACAAACTAAATGAGATAATAACATGTAATGTGGAGTTAGGTCCTAGGAACTCATACCTGAGATGGGCGGGCAATGACTTCAATCCCAGCTTTCGTGGTTCTTCTATGGATAGCTTGGCTAGAGGAGTTTCTCTGTTTTCTAAGTGCAGGGGCTCGAATTCAAGAGTTATGTCCCAAAATCCTCTGCCCTCTAAAGCCAACACCCATTCTGCCAATTCTTCTGTGACGATCCGGGCCATTGTCGCGTGAGTTACCACCCCATTTTCCCTCATATTATGCTTCACTATGTTTCAATATCAGTATTTCAGTTGATCGGGTAGAATTGGATTGGTTTTAGTTGGAAATGAGACACTTAATCTCTTAAAAGAAAGCTTGTTTAGGAAAAGTCAACTGGAAGTTGACTATTTAGTTAGGAGGCTCGGATGTGAATTTTGATGATTCAGTTAGCTTCGGGGGATGATTTGTGAAGTAGGAGTGAAATCAAAATTGATTTTGGAGGCTCGGTGTAGAATTAGGCTTGAATTGGCGAAGTTTGAATTTTGGCGAATTCCGGTTGATAGGTGAGATTTTGATCTGAGGGCCAGAATGGAATTTTGAGAGTTGTTATAGCTTCGTTAGGTGATTTTGGATATGTCTGTAAATTTTTAGGTCATTCAGACATCGTTTGGTTGGGTGTTTGATCGGAAATGCATTTCGGAAGTTCTTGAAGAACTTAGGCTTTGATTTGGTGAAATTTGATGATTTTGATGTTAATGATAGTGTTTTGATGGTTGGAGCAAATTTGAATGACGTTATAGGATGTATTGGTATTTTTGGTTGAGGTCCCGGGGGCCTCGGGGTGATTTCGGATGGCTAACGGAATGAAATTTGGGGTTTCAGGACTGCTGAAGGATCTGGTATCGGATATTTTCGCTTCTGCGCAGAAGCGGTTCCGCAGAAGCATATGAGGAGTCGCAGAAGCGAAAAGTGGACATTTGGCATTTTTCCGCAGAAGCGGACTACGTTCCACATAAGCGGTCACCGCAGAAGCGGTCCTGGGCAAAATGAGGGGTACTGCAGAAGCGGAAGAAAATCCACAGAAGCGACAATTGTATCGCATAAGCGGAAATAGGCCTGGGCAAAAAAGGTTTTAAAGTGTCATTTTGTTCCGCGAGTTAAGCTATTTTCCTCCATATTTGAAAGTCCTTGGGAGCTTTTGGACGGGAATTTCAGAGGGATTCAACAGGAATCGACGTGAGGTAAGAATCTTGGTCTTAAAACATGATTATGTTGTGAAATCGGTCTAGAAATTCATGGAAATTGAGCCTAAAATTATGAACTAGGG
>MU763052.1:0-18225 GCA_026770625.1 Nicotiana glauca | reverse complement strand
ATGGAAATTGAGCCTAAAATTATGAACTAGGGCTTGAGTTTTTGACAAATTTCAAATTGGAATTTGATAGGTCATTTGAGCTTGGATTTGGGAGTTCTTGGTATGGGTAGACTCGTGGCGAGACGAGGAATCCGGTAATATGAGTTTTGTAATTTTTTGAGAAGTGGGCCCGGGGCCCGGGGCTCGAGTTTTGCTAGTTTCGAGATTTTTGGTATTTTTCGATTGTTTTTGATTGGGCATTGCTCCCTTAGCATATTGTAATGCATTCGCTCTGATTTTGGTTAGATTCGACGCGCGTGGAGGCCGAATTGAGGGGCAAATGTGTTGTGAACTAGAGATTTCACCGGTTCGAGGTGAGTAATACTTGTAAATGATATCCTAAGGGTTTGAAACCCCGGATTTGCACATCATAGTACTGTATTGAGGTGACTTGCACGCCGGATATGGGCGTGGGGTAGAGCACCGTTGGGGGACTGTGACTTGGTCCATCTCGGTTGTTGATTTTTACCGCGTATTTGACTGAAATTATTTGTTATAATCATAATTTGGGCTGATTGCCGTGTTTGGGGCCTTGTGCCGAACTGTAGAATCCTTAGGGGATCTTTATGTGTTTTTTCCTCACTTGTGTGCATAACATAAATTCTTAGTCATGTTTTCAAATATTAAGAACAATATAATAACTGTGTTTTATACATAAACCTTAAATGAAAAGGATAAGAGGGCTGAGATCCCTATAGTATGTCGCGCCTGATTGGCTGTGGACTTATTTGACTGAGATGGGTCAGGGACCTAGTGGTGAGGATGTTTCCTTGATATGGATCGGGCTACACGCCGTAGCGATTATTATATATTGATATTGAGGCCGAGAGCCTTTTTTATGCCAATACCTGGCTGATATTGCGCTTGGGCTGTAGGAGCCCCTCCGGAGTTTGTACACACCCCCAGTGAGCGCCGTCGACGTTAAATAAGTGGAGCGGGCTGCACGCCGTGGTGGGTACTAGAGTGTACCGTCATATGCATTGCATTGCATTCATACATTTGTGCACTATTTGTTGTCGTGTTAATTCTTGAGATATTTATTTGTTGTTCTGATATTGTCTGATCACTTTCAAAGTGGATAAATTTGAGACAGTGGTAACAGTGACACTGTATGACATAAATGGGTCAGGTAACAGTGGCTGACCAGAGATAAGAATATTGCCTGAAGGGCGAGTTATGAGCTCAGTTATGCATACTTGTTTGTGCCCGAGGGGCTGGCTTTTGTGCTGACTTGCACTACGTATTTTTTTTGCAATCATTTGCTTAACTGTTGGAAAAAGATATTTTCAAAAGAAGTTTTGAACCGAGTTAAGATAATTTCTAAAGGATTTTTCACGTTTTTCCCTATTTTCTCAAAGGGTTACACTGTACTATATGGCATGTTGATTTGCTTTACGTGGTTTATTGCTGCTCAGTTATTATTTACTCTTATTATCATTGAGTTGGAAGTACTCACTTTACTCCCTGCACCTCGCGTGCAGTTGCAGGTATTGTTCACCCGGTAGCGGATTAGTAGCGGATTGAAGGTATTGCTGTCGTAGCTAAGCAAGGTGACTGCCGGCGTTCGCGGCACCGAGTTTCTTCTTCTTTTTGATTTCCAGATTTTACTCTATGTATTATAGATTTTGAAATTGTAATAAAGATCCTCCTAGATGCTCGTGACTTGTGACACCCCGGTCGGGTTGTGTGGGGTTGCAGTCCTGATTATTATTGTTGTTAAGCTGTATCACTTTGCTCATTTATGTTTAAAAAAAATTCTAAAAAGGAAGTGAATTGGGTTAGTTGGCTGGCTTTGTCTTCACGAGAGGCGCCATCACGACCAGTGTGGGTTTAGGTCGTGACATCTTCCCCATTCACCTCATCTAAATTTACCAAACATGCAACAAGAGGGTCCTTAATAGTCGACGTTTCATCATCAGCTTCTACAATTACATCCACGACATTAATAAGACAACAATTGGATAATTCACTCGGTCGCCTTATAGATTTCTACACGTTGAATGTTATCTCCTCATCGTTCAATCTCATCTTGAGCTCCCCAGTTTCACAATCAATAAGGTCTCTCCCCGTGGCCAAGAACGGACTTCCCAAAATTATGGGAATTTCTTCATCCACCTTGCAATCTAGAATCACAAAATCTGCAGGGAACACAAATTTTCCTGCCTGAATCAGCACATCATCCAAGATACCAGAAGGTCTTTTCACGGTCCTATCAGCTAGCTGCAACAACATAGATATGGGTCTAGCTCTTCCAATCCCCAACCTCTTATAAATCGCCGGGGGCATAAGATTTATGCTAGCCTGCAAATCACAAAGTGCCTTGGCAAATGCAAAGTTACCAATGGTGCAGGGAATTGTAAAACTCCCCGAGTCAGATAGCTTCTCATCAACTGGTCTAGCCATCACAACACCGCAGGTCTGAGTAAGATTCACTGTGGCCAAGTCTTGGAAATTGAATTTTAGGGACATCAAGTCCTTCATAATTTTTGCATAACCAGACATCTCCTTCAACGTATCAATCAATGTAATATTTACTTGGATTTGTTTCAGCATCTCCAAGAATTTCTTGTATTGTTCCTCTTTCTGGTACTTGGCCAACCTCTGTGGGAATGGTGTTGGAGGTCTCTTCTTCCCAATGATTTGGGTATTTTATTTGTTAGACACCACCTCAACTACCGGTTCCTGGGATGTCTCAGCTTCTTTCTTAGCCTCAATTTGTGTGTCATGTTCTTCCTGGGCAGGCTTCACTGTCACCTGTGTCAGCTTCGTTGAATCATCTAGCTCAATGGGTACTGGTATAACTGTCTCATCCTGTCTGCTTTCTCGAGCTCTCTCTTTCTCCAAGTCTAAGTCTTTGCCATTACGTAGACTCATTGACATCAGCTGCTTCGGGCCTTGATCTTATAGATTTGCCTGCGTGTCTGCTGGAAATGTCCTAAGAGGACGATTATTCAAAGACATCAAAATTCGGCCCATTTTCACTTCAATATTCTTAATAGCTGACTCATGGGCATCTACTATTTCACTCATTTTTGCATTTGACCCAATAACTTGCTACATCGTTGCCTCAAGTCTGGCAAACCCATCTTTCTGTCTTCCACCATACTGCTGTTGAGGAGGATGATAACCTGTTGGTGATTTTGATTGTTATATCCCTGTGGCCTTTGGTAAGGCGCCATATTATTGTGAGGTCTCATACCTCACATGTTTCCATTGTTGAGTTGTGGCTGGACTGGCCTGTATGGCTGATTTTGTTGGCCCCAATTTTGACCACCCTGTCTCTGGCCTCCATAATTAGACACGTAATTCATGTCCTTAAGGTAGTGATGATGATCACCTTCTACATTCCACTGGTTACTAATTGGCTGACTAATACAAGATGTGCATAAGCCCCCATTGGTAGTATCTACAATGTGTACCTACTGCTTCTGCCCTGGCTCTTCCACCTTTTTGGTGAGTATACTCATCTGTGTCATTAATGTGGCATATTTTTAGCAAGAGTTTTGGATGGATATAAGGGCACTGAGTGAACTACTAGAATGATAGGTGCGTTCCTGGTTGTCTACCCCGAATTTTATGCCATCTTGTCAAGCAGACTCTGGCTTTCTCTCCATGTTTTGCTAAAAAATGCTCTACCAACTGAAGCATCAACATTACCCTTCACGCTATCTGCCAAACCCATATAGAACCGCTGCTCCAACATCTAATCTGGAATACCGTGGTGCGGACATATAACCAACATCCCCTTGAATCGTTCCCATGTTTCTTGCAGTGTCTCCATTGATTTCTGTTTGAAACTAAAAATTTCATCAATTTGTTGAGCAGTCTTGTTGGGTGGATGGAATTTGTTCATAAATTGCTTGACTAACTCCTCCCATGTCATTATAGAATTAATGGATAGTGAGTTTATCCAAGTCTGGGCAGCTCCTGTCACTGAGAATGGAAACAACAATAACGTTATTGCTTCCTAAGTTACGTTGGGCTGCGTTTGAGTTTTGCAGATTGACAGGAAATTCTTCAAATGTTGTTGAGGATCTTCGATTTGTGACCCCGAAAATAGTCCCTTGTTTTGCAGCAAGTGTAGCATGTTGTTCATGATTTGAAAATACTCAGCCTGTATCTGCAGGACTAAAATCGTCGTGGCTAAGTTCTCTGTTGTGGGTTATGCCTAGTCATATATGTGAGCACGTGATTTTTGTCCTAAGATAATTATTCCAAAAGTTTCAAATAAAATGACTTTTATAAATTTTTTTTGAATTTTTGTGTTGATTGGTTGCGTGTCAATTCATATAAAATACAAAAAATATGCATCTGCATTTACAAATTAATTTCATATGTTAATATTAGTTAGGGATTAAGTTGTTTTAGAAGAGGATATGAAGAAAATGCCAAAAATAGTTCACTTTAGCATTGTTATTGTAAAATTGTCGCAAAATAGTTATTAAATAAATTTCATGCATTAATTAATCTTAGCTTAATTGTTAGTTTAATTTTGTATCTTTGTAGAAATTAGAAAAAATAAATAAAATATAAAAATACAAAAAATGAAAACAAAACAAAAATTAAATAAAGAAAATTAAAAATAAATAAATAAATAAAGAAAACAAATGGAAAAGTAAGGGGCTGCCCAGTTTAGGCCAATTTTGAATTAAAAAACACAGCCCAAAAAACAAAACCCCTCCCAGGCCAGCCCACCCGGTCCAATTCATGCCCCTGAGACCTCCAAAACGACGTAGTATGAAGGTGATACTACGTCGTTTTGAGTTAGCAATTAATGAATTAATCCAGGCCATCAATTGATCTTCATCCAATGGTCCTCATTAGTTCACTCATTTTACCTAAAAATGTCCGAACTCTCCTTCAATTTCAGAGACAGAGACTCTCCTTCCTCGTATATCTCTGCCTCCACCGGCTCCACTGCCGCCGGAAATCGCCCACGGCGGCAGCCAACGTCCATTCACCCCCAAATTCACACCACAACATCACCTCCCCTCCCTCTTTCCATTCCCATCGTTGGATTCCCTCAAATACGAACCCATTGCCTTAAACAATCCTAGCCGCCTTCGCCGGAACCCTATCGCCGGCGAACACAACTTATGCCAATGGTCACCAAATTAACACCCGTTGTTCCTCTTCTCATCTCCTTTCCATTCCTCCAAGTGATTTCCTTCGAATCTTGCCGGAAAGCTTCGAATATCAAACTGAAGTTTTCCGGCCAAGACTCGAAGTATGCAAAAAACCCCAAATTCACACCATGGACTCCTTTTCCCATCCTTTATCCTAATCTACCAACCTTTTCCTTTGAATCTTGCTCAAACTCGTCGAAATTCAAAATTGAGTTTTTCCGGCCAACAAACCCTAATCCAAATTCTTGGGGATTCCTGATCGTATCATCCCAAATAGCGTGTTTTCATTGAAAATACACCGTTTGGGATGTTACGGATCATGGATCCTAGAGGATTCTGATATCCTGGCTGGCCGGAGTTTGCTTTTCTAGTAAGTCGTCTTATTTCCCTTTTAATTTCATTTGTTTTACTTACTGTGTTTGGTTGTGTTCTACTTGATGAAATCCTATTAAGTTAGGGTAATTAATCAGTCATTTTTTTTTATTGGTCAGTGCTCTCTTTGTTTTGTCTTGAGTCATTTTGGTTAGTCAAATTATTTAGTTGTAATTTAGGTTTGAATAGCAATTAGTAATAGTTTGCATGTAAGTTTGATAGAGGATTATTTGAGGTTTTAGTAGTTAATGTTAGTTAAATTCATGTTGTTTGATTCTTTATTGTTGCTAAAATTTTGTCAATAGTTTAAACATTAATCACTAGTTTAATTAGGCTTGCTTTGGTTTATTTTATGGAATTGGATTTGGGATTTGTGTTAAGGTTGATTCCAGTTGTGTATCAATTGTTTAAGATAATGTTAGGACAGTTTGATTGGATATAGCTGATTGATCCTTAGTAGTTAATTTCTGTAGGCTAATTGAGGTTTTAAGTAATTTTAAGAGTTAACAGGGTTAGTTTGGACATAGGTCAAGGGGGAGGGGTCTGCAGTTATTCTAAGGTTTAACAAGGGTAAATTAGGCATATGAAAATGGCAGGAATCCTTAATTTAGTAATTGAGAAAGGCAAATAAGGGTACAATAGACATTGACAATAGCATAGGAATAGGGTAGATGAAGGTAGAACCTTCTAGAACATTCTAATTAGGGTCTTAGTGTAAGTTTCTGCATTTGAAATGCAGTAACTTGAACATCAAGTAAAAAATAAAGGGTCAAACAAGAAAGATCTAAAAATGAGAAAAAGAGAAAAAGTATGAAGAGATTCTAGAATATTCTGCCCCAATTTGTGCCTATAAAAAGGTACCTTAATGCCTTAGAGAACAAGTTTGGAACCTCTAAAAATTCTCCAAAACTACTCCTTCAATTTCAGATCTGAATTTGAAAAATTCAAACCTTCAAAATCCAAAAATAGTAGAAAATCTCCAGAAAACTAAAAAAAAATTATTGATTACTGTTCTATTGAAGTGTTCTCAGTTAGTTTCTGAATTTTAGCCTTCAAAATCCATTTGTTAGTTTATCTAAGGGTCCTATTTGTTCGATAATCTGGGAGCTTTGAAACATTCCTGGATTTTTGGATTATTTCTGGGTGAAATTGATCACTGACTGCTGTTTGCAACTCTGCTTATTGTTGCTGCGTTGCTGTGCTAATTCCTTCTTCTTTTCGTTGTAATTCATCTTTCCAGGTACACATTTGAATCACACTTGATGAAGTTGTGAAGAAAAATGAATCAAATGAAATATTCTGTCCTTTGTCTCTTAGGAAATTTGTGTTTGAGTTGATGTAATTTAGAAATTTTGATGATGTATGTTGCTTTAGTAAACATAGTTTAAGTTGTTAGTTTTGTTAGATATTGTAAATAAGTGAAAACTGGATTGTATCAGCTTAATTGGAGACCTTTAGACTTATGATTGCTTGTTTATTAATAGCATTAGTATGAAATAATCGCTTGTTTTAATTTGATCATGCTGTAAGAAAATATTATGAGTTGAAAACTGATTCTGCAATCATTGGGATGTTAGCATTAGTGTTAGTAAATTCAAACTTGTTATCACATTCAATGAAAATTCAGATTGATCACAAGTTGTTAATTAGAAATTGAATTTGAAATACAATATGTGTTCTTACTGATATAAGATTAAATGCTTTAGGTTTAAGTGATATTAAATAGCTTAATTCTTCATGTATATGTTAAGGTCATACACTAAGATTTCTGTAATTTGTTCATGAAATTTAATTTGGTTTTGTGTTTAAGATTCCAAATCCAATACATTGTGGTTAATTGAGTGAGTTGGCTAATCATACAGAATTAAGACCAAAGCCATTTGAGTAGAACCAATATATGGAAATTAAAATAGCTGAAGATCAAAATCAGTAATTGAAAATCTACGTAAAAATCGAATAGTAACTTCCTATGAGCTTATATATGCCAAACTTGACCATTCCTTGACTAAGTAAGATTTGGGCCAGCAAGGCACGGAATTTGCGCAACAAGGGCCCAATGCCAAGCAATCTTTCACAAGTCAGTCGCATTTTTGGGCTGACCTTCTAGCCCAAAATGCTGGGGAACTTATATTAAGAGGGCGGGGTTAATGTTGCAATAAGGTCTTTGGGCCTTTGAGTTAGGTAGCACATTTGAGCTAAGAGGTGTTACCTTTTGTTCAAATGTGGACTTGAACTTGAAGCCCAAATTCCTTGTTCACTTTAAATAAAAGCACACTTGATTAATTAGGATTTCTTAGAGACAAAACAAATAGAAAAATCATAGTTACTTTAGGATGGGATTTTAAATAAAAAATAATGAGACGAGCCTCGCCAAATAAAATATCAAATAGCGGGGCCCTCAGTAAAAGTTAAAAAATACTTAGAATTCCGGGATGGGACGTTTAGCGAATTTTACGGCCTTCCCAAAAGATAACAACACGTTAGTCTCTTTAGACGCGATTTTAATAAAATTATCTTCCTAAATACGGGTGTGCGTTTCATGCGACCCAAATCCAAATCCGAAAATGTTGAATAAGAATGTGTCGAGAATTCGGCTGCATTTCATGTGACGTGATCCGAAAATACATTTTTTTAAACGACGTTCACTTTGTTAAATAAAATAATAATTGACAAAAAAGCAGTAAATAACTTTAAAATTGCACTGTAGGTTTAACATGTATTAAAAATAAAAATTTAGCTGAATATAATAGTTGAGCGACCGTGCTAGAACCACGGAACTCGGGAATGCCTGACACCTTCTCCCGGGTTAACAGAATTCCTTACCCGGATTTCTGGTTCGCGACTGTTAAACAGAGTCAAACCTTTTTCTCGATTCGGGATTCAAACCGGTGACTTGGTACACCATAAATCTCCCAAGTGGCGACTCTGAATCTTTTAATAAATAACGAATCCCGTTTTGATTGTCCTTTAAGTGAAAAAACTCCTTTTTTATTAGACCTCTCCCCGGGGTGTAGAAAAAGTAGTGAAAAAGGAGGTGTGACAATATAGAGCAGCCTCTGGCACAAGAGGTGCCACTGGCACAAATGGCGCAGCTGGGTCTACCACGTTATCCCCCATGTCTGGTTCGGATTGTTCAGTTGTTTGTTTTTCCGGTTGGCCCTATTCAAGGCCTTGAAAACTTTCTCGAGATCTGATAATGCTTCAAATAATTCACCAATTCTCGATGAGTTTCTAGGCATGCACCTGTACAACAAAATCAACAAACATTAAACTTTCAATGTATAGATTGGAAATAAAGAAAACTGACTACACTAAGAATTTTTATATTTCTTTCAATTGTAACTGATAACACCGTTAATTTCCCGGCAACAATGCCAAAATTTGATCACGCCCAATTATGTCTTATCAAAAGGACTAAGTGGACGTTACAAATATAATCTGAGTATTTAGCCCAGAGCCGAACCCACAAGGAATTAACCTATCAATTACTCTGGGTAGACTCACTAAATTGTACGTAATCAACTTTCCAAACGTTTTGAATAACAATTAAGGATATTTTGACTAACTATAATTGTTTGCAATCAAGTAACTAAAGATTAACTATGATTAAGTTGTAAACAATTAACAGAAGGATCTAAGGTTGTAATTTCCCCTATTGATGTAATCCCTTCCTGTTTTGTTTCATACAGATTTGCATAATCATCTCTATCGATCATGAGAACATCTCTCTCGAGTAATTACGATAATTTACTAGATGCACTCTCCCAAGTTACGCTAGCTGGCCTTGACTACAGCTCACTTTAGATCACACCCAAGGCTTTGTTATCCATAATCCTGCCTTTAAACCCTCGGTTATTGATCCCTCATATACTTTGGGAGTGGTAATGTTCAACAATTACCTAAATATGCACTCTCTCCCGAGTAAGGCATAGCTAATTGACGATCCTATCAATTAACTACAACAAAAACGTAGTTGAACAAATAGAGATTAAACCGGACAAACTGTATTAACATAATATGAAGTTCATCCTTAAATAGGTTCCATCAAAACCCTAGACTAAATATTTAACTACTCATAGAAAATCAAGATGAAACTACAAAAGTATTCATAATATGAAATTGAAATAACAAAGAGAAGATTGAAAAACTCTAATGGTTGATTGCTCTTCTCACACTTGTTTTTGCCTCCAATTCAGTCTAAAAACAAGCTTAACCTTTTCTTGGGCGAGTTTGCTGAGTTTATAAAGGGTCAGGATAAGTTTCCCCCGATTTACACTCTAGTCCCAAAATTTATGGGCAGTTACACAGTAGACCGCGCCTGCGGCAGAATGCGGCGCGACTGTGGTGAAACGCAACTATTCTGCCTCACTTTCTTGGCCTAACGCGGTCGACCGCGATCGCGGTGGCATCTTGCCCAGTTCTCCTTTGCCTCTTTCGACCGCGATCGCGGTGGCATCTTGCCCAGTTCTCCTTTGCCTCTTTCTTGCTTATTTTCGCTTGGGTTCTTCTTGATTGGCCTTTTATCCATATTATTGACTCCAAAATACTCCATAGTCTCTTCCTAATTTGGATTAGTCTATGCGAAGTAAAAGAACACCAATTAGAGTATTTTGTTATTATTTAGCCTTTAAATCAACAATAAAGTATGGTATATTTAGAATGTAAATAGCGTCTATATAGCCTACTATGACTTTTCACATCTGGATAAATTGAAATCTGGATTCCTAAAATAAAAAGGAGACATTGAGTCTCCTTGTCTCATCCAATTTTTGGTTTGGAATAATACACTAGGCTAATTTTAAATAATAATAAAAGATGACACACTACGAACATAAGTTATTATCCAATTCACAAAGGTAGCTTTGGGGATTTGCATCTATACCCGCTTTTTGTGTCACGTTTTAATTTGTGCCCGCTTTACAAAAAAATTGCAAATGTACCCGCTTTTTTGTATAACTTCAGTATACGGGGCTGAAGTAGCAAAGGCAATCTCGCAAAACTTCATCAGCATGAAGTTCAGCTCTAGAGCTGAAGTTTTTATTTTGTAACTGGCGAACTTCAGTTCTAGAGCTGAAGTTTTTATTTTATAACTCGTGAACTTCAGCTTTAAAGCTGAAGTTTTTATTTTTGTGTTTTTGTTTTGTAACTGGCGAACTTCAGCTCTAGAGCTGAAGTTTTTGTGTTTGTAACTGGCGAACTTCAACTCTGGAGCTGAAGTTTTTGTTATGTAACTGGCGAACTTCAGCTCTAGAGCTGAAGTTTTTGTTTGTAACTGGCGAACTTCAGCTCTAGATCTGAAGTTTTTATTTTATAATGGCAGAATAGCCTAAATGGCACTTGTACTTCACTCACTTTGTCATGCCGGTCCCCAAACTTACATATTTGCCAATTAAAGACTTATACTCGTTCAAAACGTGAATAATAAATGCTTATCCAACGTGTCTTATCATATGTGGCTGCTTTGCGTGATTCACACGCCTGTAAGGGGCGTGAAGACAGTAAAAAAAGCCCTAATGGTAATAATTTAGCCTATTTAACATCCATCTTCTTCTTTGTACCTTATTCTCCATTGTTGAATATTGTAGAAGCTAAATTTAGCAAATCTGATGCCTTTTTCTTTCTTTGTTAGCTTCAACAATAAAAATAGAATTTTAATTTCATGTGAATCTTCTTTGCCCATCAATTTTTGCAATCTCCTTTTGTTTTGAAAGTGGATTTTTTTCTGCTTCTCCTGCAATAAATACACTATTGCTGCCTCTTCTCCTTCAATAATGAGGATGCAACCTTTGTGTTATTGTAGAGTTGCTGCAGATCTTAAAATTTCACGAACACCCACCAATCCTGGAAGGAGGTTCCTGGGCTGCCGAAGATATGAGATTGGTGAAGGTTGTGGCTTTTTCAGATGGGCTGATCCCGTGATTGAGGAAGAACACTACAAGACTCTTCTTATGGCTCTTATTAAGAAGAGTGATTGATGCCATTGTCAAAGAAGTCAAGGAAGGTCGAAGTTGAGAGTTGCTGCTATTATAATTGTGGTTGTACTTGTTCTAATGTTAGCTATTATGTTATTTGTTTAGGATTGATAGTGCACTTTGTTATTTCCTGGGTTTAGGCTACATATTTTGTGTTGATGTAAAATTTTGTTCATTATTATATTGATAAAGTCTCCATTATAGCAACAAGTACTAATATAATGGCCTGTGTTATAGGCAGTTAATAAAACATACAAAATAAGGAAGTTGGTTTACAAAATATTATCAATGATAGGCAATCAACAAAAACATACATAATGAAGTAGCTTTACAAAATATTGTCTATCACAGTCAACAAAAACATAGTAAATATCAGTTGAGCACTTCAATTAATGTCTGTTGTGGCTTGGCTGCTTGGTGTGGATTGTGTAGCTAGTGTGGCTTGAGTGGTTGTAGCAGACTTTGCCCTTCTGTAACTCTATTCTTGCAGCTGCTTTTGTGTAACTGCTGGTCGGCCCTTCCACTTTAGTCGAGGTGGTTTGAACCTAAGTTCAATGTTGGTAGGAGCAGAACTTATGAGTGTAGAAGGATTGTGTACCACTCTGTCGGTAGTTCCAGACTGCCCAAAAATAAAAGTTTGTGAGTGAGGAATTATGTATTAAATCATTGTGTAATTGAGTTGAAATATTTACCCTATGTACAACAGTGCCACTTGAATTAAATAGCACACCATGTCCTACTGTCTTTGTTCTCTTAGACCCTGCATTTGCACCACCTCTTCTAGGCTCATTGGTATTCCTTTTTGGACCTCCTGCAACATTAGTTGATTGTTGTGTGCTTGGATCAATGATTGGTGGAGTGAAGGATGCACTTCCCATAGTTGAAGGTGCTGCTGCACTTGCTGGTGTTGATGCACTTGCAGGTATTATTGATGCACTTCCAGCTGCTGCAGTTCCACTTTCAGCAGTTTCACCTCTACCTGAACTAGTTCCAGCCCTTCCCTCTTGGTTTTTCTGCATACACATAACAAAACTATCAGTAGTAATTGAATTCTTTCAATATTAGTAACAAAACAAACATTAATAGTTACTGTTGATGGGCATCCTTTCTTGTTATGTCCTAGAGTCTTGCACAAAGAACATCTCATTTGTCTCCCTATCCTTGTACCCTTCCCAAACTTCTTCTTTGGTTCATCAGCAGACTTTGTCCTTTTTTTCTTTGGCCTTCCTGGCATTGCAGTTATAACAGGTGACTCAATAGCTGGCAGTGTGCTTGTTGGCCACAAATTCATACTAGTTAAAGGTTGAATGAATCTGTTATATGCCTTAAGGTAGGTATTCTTTCTATACCAATGGTCAACATATGGCTCAACCTCATAGTTCTTGTAATGCATTGTTGTAATTGCATGTGCACATGGAATTCCTTTGAGTTGCCATGATCTACAAGTACAGGTATATGCCCTAAAGTCAACAACATGTTTATATGGCCCATCCTGGATCTCATACCCTGTTTCACCATTAAACTTGACTTCACATTTGGCTGCCCTTTGAGCATTCTCTCCAAGTATTTCCATAGCCATGGGTGATATCTCACCTACCCATTTTTCAGAAAACTCTCTCATTCTATTCATCCTCTCCATACACTTGATTCTAATTTCCTCTAACATAGTAATGATAGAATTGTGCCTAGCTGCCAATATCCAACTATTGAATGTCTCACACATGTTGTTCTCAACTACATCACACTTACTATGGTCTTTGAAATATGCCCTACACCATATTTCCTTGTTGTATTTCAGTAAGTCCTGAACAATATTTCCCCCCAGCTAGTCCATTTCATCCAACTTCTTGCTAAAGTAAACCTCAAATGTAGCTCTTGCACACTGCCAGAATTTTTTCCTTCTTTCCTCACCAGGACAAGTTTGCTTCCAATTAGCCCAGATATGTCTAGCACACCATCTCATTTTAGCATTTGGCAATAGCTGAGTTGTTGCTAGATGAAGACCCTACAGTCATAAAAACTATATTGTTATAACTTAAACATAAATGAAAATAATTACACTTCAAAGAAAGAGTATTAGAAACCATACCTTCTGCATATCAGACATGACTGTCAGCCCTTCTCCTTCAGTTTCCGTCAAGTTTAGATCATGTTTGAGCCACCTGATAAACCAAGACCATGTATCCTTTGATTCCTTTTCAACTACTGCTCAAGACATAGGGAACATTTGATTATTTCCATCCTTGGAAATGCAGGAAAGCAATTCACCTTTACATGTCCCCTTTAGGAATGCACCATCAAAGCCAATTATGTTTCTGCACCCTTCTAACCATCCAGGTTTTAATGCTTCGAGACAGACATAAATTCCCATAAAGACTTCCTTGCCAGGAACTGAATCCTTAGATGTCCTTATCACTACAGTAGTGCCAAGATTAGTAGACTTCAGCATTTCTGCATAATCATGAACCCATATTCTCCTTCATAACTATCATTTTTGCTCTTCTACAGGAAGTTTTACTCACATACAAGCCATAAGATTGCCTAAGGTAGGCTTGAATCTGATGAAGTTTAATTTGAGGCTCACTAACTATTCTGTCTTTGAATTTTTTTGCAATCCATGGTGGGTTACACATCTTGTTCCTTATTTTCTTATAGCATTTATGGAGAGGGTAGTATGTAATCACCCTAAAGTTTCTGGTGCTGCCTTCAATGCTACCAAGGATATGCCATGGACATCCATTTTTTGTGCACTTTGCCCTAACCCTTTCCTTCTCATTAGGTTTCAACTTAAGGTTGACACCTTTTTTAATAGAATATGTCTGCAATGCCTCCCTAAAATGTACATCATTCTCAAAGATCATATACAATTCAAAAAATATTTTTTTGGAAGTTGTATCAAAATACACCTTCTTACTTGGATTCCTAGCTGGAGCATCCCTTACTTCATCAGGGCCAACAGGTTCTCTGTCATCATCACTACACTCACTACTTGGATCTGAGCTATCAAAATACTGGTCATCCCTTCCTAGTTTTCCTTCATATTTTCCCCTTTTGTTCTTATGCATATCTTCAAAACCATCATCTACACCAACTGGACCAGATGGTATCTCATCTACATTTACTTGGGCATCCTTCTTTTTGTTGAGTTTAGACTGTCTAATTTCAGCTAAGTCATCTTCCAAATCACTACACTCTTCAATGTTCTCATCTATATCAAATAGTGAGTCAGACCCTTCAGAATCATCAAGGTCCTCATCAGATTCAGATTCTGATGTTTGAAGGTGATAGGAAGAGAAGTTATTACTTTCACCTTCATCTAATTCTTCTATCTCTTCATTTATATCTGCCCCCTTACCCTTATCTTTATCAATAAATGTCCTAAACATGCAAAAGCTTGGGGGTGACACATCATCCCTAGCATTTAACCCACTGTCATGCCCCTCTATTTGTAGTGGGGTCTAGTTTAGTTATGTCCTCAATAAGAATAGGCTCACTAATTTTATGGACAATACAAACATCAACAAAGTCACCACCTTTCAATGTATTAAGAAAATTTAACACATCAACATCTGTTTTTAAAATGAAATAGGCACCACTTTTGTTAACTTTACATCCAAATAAATCCACTTCTAAAAATCCTAAGTCCCTAGCAAACTTGTGAAACAACATAATATGTAGCTCATCCACATCAACTGTAGCTAAGTGAGGACAAGTTAGTCCATTTGCATACCTTAGGTCAGGGTCGGATACAAAATTACCACTGTGGTGGATTTGTAGGTTAACTAGGGTTGAAGCCATTTTCTTTTCATACCTGCAAAGAAACAAAAAAAACAGTGTTATCAATAACTATTTGTTATCAAAAGTTGCACCTTTACACAACTGCATACACAAACCAACAAAAAAGATAGATTTTAAAAGTAAAAAGCATCCAAGATTCCTTTTTCGTCCCCACAATGCCTTATAATATTCAGAAAATACTGTGGTGGACCGCTAACATGAAGAGACCCAACAAAAACCCAAGACACTAGGATGAAATTCTGATTTGAAAACAAAAACCCAAAACACTAAAGAGAATAACCAAATATGCCATTACATGCATGACACTACATTAAAAAGGCCTTTCACTCTAACATGTAGCAAAGCACAACAAAAGCCCTATATATTAAGGGATATTAAACAACAATTACGACCTAACCCAACCTCCCCCTAAAAAACCCTAAACAGAGCAAAATCCCCATAAATAGAAGGAAATGAAGAACAATAAAGACAAAATATGAAGAATAAATGAAGAAACTTACCCCCACAAACTTTGATAACAACTGTACAGATGAAAATCCTGGCAAGAACGACGGAGAAGAGAGGAGCAACTCACTTTTGTTCGATACTATCTAAGCCCTAATTTAGCGGGGTAACTGTAAAATGAGGGAAAATGTGGGTTTGGGGGGGGGGTAAATAATTTTTAATCCTATTTGGCCATCATATGTGACTTAGAGCCTACGTGGATATATTTTATTGACGTGGCGTCCTACGTGTAGGCGATTGTCAAACACGCACTGGCAGCCTCCTTGGATAAGCGTTTACTATTCACGTTTTGAATGAGTATAAGTGTATAATTGGCAAATATGTAAGTTTGGGGACCGGCATGACAAAGTGGGTGAAGTACAGGTGCCATTTAGGCTATTCTGCCTCTTATAATTGTCGAACTTCAGCTCTAGAGCTGAAATTATTTAGTTAACATAGATACTAATAACTCCTTTGATTATCCTTAGTGTTGATGAGTACGGTCTTCAGCTCTGTCGTGGACATTCAAGCCTTTCTTTCCAAGGAGAGCAAAAGCACTCTTTGTGTACCAGCATTGGAAGAGATTATTTTCTTGTTGGAAGACATAGCAATTGATTTCTAGGTCAGTTGATATCACCATCGGTTGCCCAAGTGTGCTTGTTTTAAATAATCCTCCGTACCTGATAAGTATCAAAAAAGAGTTTAAGTTCATGTTATACTACTCTAATAGAGAAGCGGACGATGTCGTTCCATTTAGAAGGACATTCAGTTGTAATGGATCCAATATATTTTCTGCTTAGCTGAGATTCTTCTGTATATGATTCGAGAGAGTTGCAAAGCAAGGAGGAGGAGAAAGAGGACTGAAGTTATTTAAAAAGTGGGTACAGGTTAAAAGTTTTTAAAAAAAGAGTATAGGTTAAATGGGGGCGACCAAATAGGACGTCTCGTGCAATTTTTACCAGAAGAACTCAAACGAATTAGGACTTATTCCAAGAAAGGCCATTCAGGAGAATTATATGCCCTTTGGATGTCCATCTTATCATACACCTAGGAGAGATACTTTTTCTATTATATCCTTTAACTAATTCATGAATTACAATTATATTTTCTGTGATAATCCTCCTATCAGGGACAAACACAGATTGGTAGTTGTCCACCAACATATCTGTTATCATTAGCCTTGTAGTTAATACTTTAGAGGCAATTTTATAAAGTATTGTACAACAACATATATGCCTAAATTGCTTCATTGTGGATGGGTTCTGACCTTTGGAATCAATGTTACTGAAGAACAATTAATAGCATTATGTAATATAGACATTTCAAAGAATTGAAGGACATCTGATGTTACCTCATCTTTAATTTTACTTTAGGTTCTTTTTGAGAAAACATTTAAAGGCGGCTCAAAAATACATGGGGCCTAAAGCCAAAGTTTATTTAGAGGCCGTTAAATAATAATTTTTAATAGATGTTTTTATTCAAAATCTATTTTTTAATTTTTTAAGATGCAAAATTATTAATTATTTTCTATAATCAAATGCTTTTAATAATTTTTTCAATTGATTTATATAATCCATTTAATTTTCTTCTTCTTAGATTTCAATATTATCTAGCTCTACTAGGTTAGTGACTTGTTCATCTTGAAAAATACTTTCCTACAATTTCTATTTTAGTTTTTCTATTGTTTGCTAAAAATTTATCAAGAGCTTCTTTTTGGGGTTGTATTAAATTTTAAACTCCTCTCTTTAAGTAACCATGTGTTATTAGATACAATGTTGAGAGAATTCAATGATATTCTATTGAGTACATTGTTGAATATATAAACAACTGTCTACAACACACTATAGAAGACTAGGGAGATAAGGTGACTAATAGAACAATCATATATCCTAAAATATAGCTAACAGAACATAGCTATCCTAACTAATAGAGATTTGTATCCTAACTTATAGAGATTGAACTTTATCTCTAACATCCCCCCTCAAGCTAAGAAGGTTTGTCCAAGATTCTTAGCTTGCCTTTGATCTGTTGAAATCGTCCGGTGGACAAAGGTTTAGTAAAAATATATGCCAATTGGTCCATAGAGGATATAAACTGCACAGATATATGACCAGCCTTGACTTGTTCTCTGACAAAGTGAAAATCAACTTCGACATGCTTCGTTCCAGCTTTAAAATAGGGATTAACTTCTAGATATGAAGCTCCAATGTTGTCACACCAGATGATTGTGGGGTTATGTATTGGCTGTTTGAGCTCTTGAAGAAGGGAACGAAGCCAAATTATTTCTGCTGTGGTATTGGCAACAGATCGATACTCAGCCTCGGTTGATGATCAAGCAACTGTTGGTTGTTTCTTAGCTGACCAAGAAATTAAGTTTGGCCCCATATACACAGCAAAACCTCCTGTGGATCTCCTGTCATCCGTGTTGCCCGCCC
>MU763047.1:144467-174467 GCA_026770625.1 Nicotiana glauca | reverse complement strand
CTCGGTAACTTCTTGAGAGAGTTGGGTATGGTTCCCTCGATTAAAGCGCCAATTACGCTTTACTGTGATAATAGTGGTGCGGTTGCAAATTCAAAGGAGACACGAAGCCATAAGAGGGCAGAGCACATTGAGCGTAAATATCATTTAATTCGTGATATAGTGCAGAGAGGGGATGTAGTGGTCACCAAGATTGCGTCAAAGAACAACTTGGCTGATCCGTTTACTAAGAGCTTACCACAGAAGACTTTTGATAAGCATGTAGAAGGAATGGGTTTCAAAATTGTAGACGCATGGTTATTAGTCTAAGTAGGAGATTGTTAGAATATACTATAATCCATGCGTATTGTTATAGTATTTTTTAAGAACAATTATTTATTTACTTGTTTAAATTCAATAAAGTTTTATTTTAAATAGATCATGTATTGGTTTGTGTGTCCATTGCTTACATAGTAGATGATTTAGTGTATAGAGTTTAGCTTATACACGGAAGATTAAATCATCGGTTCTTGTAAGACATAAAAGTTAATGTTCACAATCTAATGATGGAATTGGATAAATCATTGGAATGATTGTAGCACAAGATTAAATATAATTTTTCTTGATTATGGGAATGGTTTAATTCCAACTTCTTGTGCTAGTACATTTTGTATGTATTGAACGGATCAAGTAGAGATAAGTATTTTATACTGACTTTGTAAAATAATTTCTCTAGTCCATTTAATGTACTTATACTCTTAATTCTGATATAATTATTATTAGCTGTGTATGTCACTTGTTGTTTTGATTTATTAAAAGGCGAAATTCTTTCGCAAGTCAATAAGCCTGGTAAATTGAATAACAATGATATACATTGGCGAAGTAATAATTAGTTGATGGAATCCATGTCTTGGTTTTGAGATTGATGATACTCCTTTATGAAAGCTTATAAGTTTTCATGTGTAAACCCGGCCGGTGGATTTTGTATCCGACACATGAAATAAGTTAAGTGTAAGTCTAAAGGAAGTAATCAATAAATTAAATAGTCAGTAATTTAATTTGATTGATTAGTACCTAAATCTTAACATGGGGAGTTAAATAAGGTTTTATGGAAGAATTTCGAAATTGAACTAAGGACTGCAATTATGAATTTTTAGTGGAATAATTCGTAGTTTATTATGATGGAAATTAATTTCAGAATTTCGAAATTAATATCATAATAAGAAGCCTTGTTAATTAAATTATGTGGTCCCTACTGTGCCTGAATAATAGAAAATAGTGAAAAATGTTACTTAGTGGGAAAGAAAACGTGAAAACCGTCCCTTAGTGGGAGAAGGAAACCTAACAGGTTTTGAAAACGGTTTTGACCTAAAAAACGCAGCTATATATATATGGATATAGGGGCTGGACGTTTTTTTCACTATTCTTACTGCGGTTTTTGCTAGAATTTTGCCCACCCAAAATTCTCTATTTTCGGTTATTGTTTGGGTAACACAGTAGAAGACTGTGGAAATCTGCTGGTGCGTTTTCAACTGAGGAACTGGAGAACGACATGGATTTGCTGTGTTTACGCTTCAAGAGGTAATCCAAAAATCTTCATATGTGCTAGTTGTTTAGATTACACGTGAATAAGATACTGGGATTGCTTCCGCGGCTTATTATAATCCATCACTTTGGTCTAACTATCTTTCCTACCTATTTAAGATTTAACAATTATCAATCTGTTTCTTGTTGCTATTTGTAAGTTTATGTAGTTGAATGACTTTGTTATTTTTTTTAGTATTTAGTAATAGAGGGCCAATGCACACTGCAGCCTGCAAGCATGGCTCTGGTAAGTGTTCTCTATTGAGAATTTGCTACCATTTAGTAAAAGCTTTATTTTTTTGGCATGAGTTAAATATCATTCAACAATGCTCGTATTGATCTGTAGGCTGCATTTTTTATCATTTTTCTTGGCTGGTCAAGCCACACGACGACTAAAACATTAGGAGAGCCAACAAACTAACTCCACTTTCCTGTATTAAAAATTCAAGTAAACCGGCCTATTTAAGCAACAAAAAATGAAAGTGAGGATTCTTTCAAATTCTATATCTCCTGTACTCCTATTTTGCAGTCATATATTCATAAACTCAATCAGCTCTAATTTCAAATTTATTTATAAAGTCTTGGAGTCAGGGTGCCTAAAAATAGAGTTTTCCTTTTAGGTTAGAACGATAGAAGTAACAAAAAAATCTTGCTAAACTAACCTTCTGACAATTGATAAAGTAAATGTAGAGGCTGGACACTTCTGATTCAACATAGCAAGGACTTCCCGCCTGTCAACGTTAAATTAAGAACACAAAGGAACAGCAAAATAATGGGCTCATTTTCATCTATTATGGTTTTCTTGTTTCCAGATCTGCAAAAAAAAACTGAAAACTTCAGTTGCTCTCTTAATACCAGTATGCATGGCGCTATGGCAGCAGTAAGAAGTGAGTAACGGACATAACTGAGACCTTTTAATTTACAATCACTAAACCCTTTATAGAAAACACAGAAAGCAACTTCCACATTATACCCAAAAGAAAACCTAAAGCTTCTTTTTTCGAAGAAAGCTCAAACTTCAACTGTTATAGAATACCACACAATGTGACAGTCATGGATATTTAAAATCAAAACAAAATAAAACAGTTCACCGTTTAACATCAAGTGTTTTACGACACTGACCTTAAAACCCTGCGGCCAAACAAAACCAAATCTCTTGGATCCGCAGAATTTGTACAATGATCCACAGAGTTTGTACAATGCTGATGCCAAGAAATGAGGACTTTGCCGTTTGGATGGGCTTATTTAAGTAACTTTTAAGCCAAAATAGCTTTTAAGCCTTTTAGGATTTCTAGCTTTTGGCTTGTTTTTATCATTTTAGCTTAAAAATAAGTGTTTAAAAGCACTTTTTTAATTTTCCAAAGTCCAAACACTACAAAATCGCTTAAAAGCTATTTTGGCTTAAAAGCACTTAAAACAAGTTAATCCAAACAGGCTCTTCAATTTCTAATTAAGAGTACATATGCTATTGGTCAGTGCAGTGTAACAGGGTTCCATATTCCTAAATGCTTTTTTTCCTCCTAAATAACAGCACAAAAGGCAACAACTAGCAATCAATATATCATAAGAAAATTTAACATTCATGAAAGCCCTGCACTCAGCAATAAAAGAAGGCCAAAGCCAAATAAGGAAACGAAAATTACACTCCAAATCATTAAGAAATATTTCCTAGTTCCTAAATAACAAATAGGTTACATTTTTGTATGCCTACCCAAGCTTCAAGACTTCATTTATGAGTACAAAACTACAATACTCAATTGCTAAAATAAAATTCTTTTCCCATTTCAAGTGTTCCCAAATTCCACACCATATGTATGAGCAGTACCTTTGTCTGAAACAAAACAAATACTAACAGACTTCATTAATAAGATATCAGAATACAGAAAGCTACTGAAATTACAACTCTTTTTAAGGGATACCATCTATTCACGAGATATTGATATCCATAAATGGAGCTTTCAGGTCAGGTTGAATATACAGAAAGCTACTGAAATTACAACTCTTTTTAAGAGATACCATCTATTCAGGAGATATTGATATCGACAAATGGAGCTTTCAGGTCAGGTTCAATATATCGAAAGCTACTTCATTTGAGCAACTCTGAGTGTAACACTGCTTATCTCAATAGATTACAGCCACTGATATCCACATTCAGATGCTGCAGCAGTCGCTTTGCTAGAAGCGTAAACAAAATGTACCTACTTCAGTTGTTGAAAGTACTAATAATGAGAAAAGGTAAAAGCTGATGAAACCATTTGCGTGCATAAATTTAGTACTTCAAGTTAAACTGAAAATAAAAAGCAGCTCTCATTGGCAACACAGACCAACAACCTTAGGTAAGACAAGGGCGAAAACTTACCTACATCCTATGGAACATGGGATGCCTCACAAAAGACGAATCATCTCACAACCCATTTTGTAACACCTAAATTCAAACAGAAAATTCATTAAATGGCTACTTCATGTCAAATGCAGCCATGTTAAACCTTTGATGACGGTGACAAAAGAAACCCAAATGCAAAGAAAATGCAAGGTTTGAACAATCCCTACGCTACATAAAGGATTTAAGTCCATGCTTAACTATAGTGTGAAAACTTAGTACCATAAGCAAAGTAGGAAGTGCCAAGCACCAGTAAGTCGTGAAAACGAAGACTGTAAATTAAAGTTCTTTATACACGAATGATAAAATAATTTGTTGTTTCTATTGGGTGCTTTCTAAACAAATAATCAAACACCAAAACATATAGTACAAACGCTAATAAGATGTAACGGCAAAATGAGACAAATTTCATTAATAAGAATTCAAAGTACTAATAAACCAGAGGTTTTACATATACTTTGACTGAAACAAGTCACTTGATTTACATCACTAACCCTAACATTCAGCAAAAGACACAAAAACAACGCCCTAGATCAGAGAACACGAATTAACCATAACCATAAGCATAACAAGCTTCATTCTAAGCCCTTTCACCACGAATCCTCCTAGCAAGCTGAATGTCCTTGGGCATGATAGTGACCCTCTTTGCATGAATGGCACAGAGATTTGTATCTTCAAAGAGTCCAACAAGGTAAGCCTCAGCAGCCTCTTGCAGGGCAGCAACAGCACTGCTCTGGAACCTCAGATCTGTCTTGAAATCCTGTGCTATTTCCCTCACTAGCCTCTGAAATGGAAGCTTCCTTATCAACAACTCTGTTGATTTCTGGTACTTCCTGATTTCCCTTAAAGCTACAGTTCCGGGGCGGAAACGGTGAGGCTTCTTCACTCCTCCGGTCGCCGGAGCTGACTTTCTCGCAGCCTTTGTAGCTAGCTGCTTCCTTGGAGCCTTACCACCTGTTGATTTGCGAGCGGTTTGCTTAGTACGGGCCATTTTGAATATGAAAGGTTTTGTTGATTGGGGATTGCTTAGATTGTGAGATAACGGTGGATTTGTGAGATGTGTAATGGGGAAGCTTTATAGGAGGGAAGTGGGGCGGGAATTTTGGTAAATTTTGCAAAGTGTTTGAAATATTTTGAGAGTGAATGAAGTCCGTTGATTGGTTGAGTATTTGTCTTAACGGTGGAGATTCGAAAGAGATGAAAGTCGGATAGTAATCTATGTGCTACCAAAGTAACAAATAAGTAGTCGCCACGTGGTTATGTTTGTTGTACTTCTTTATTTGTTTCTTTCCAATTTTTTTAAACATGTTTTCTTTCTGATTGTACTTGCGTGTTTACTTGTCGTTTCTATTTTTGCCACAATTTAAACTCATCCAAAAAGTTGAATTAAACCCATCTAAAATCTTTTCTGTTTAATTGAAATTAAACTTTTTATGAATCAAATCAGATGAGCTACGTTATCCCATTTTCAGATAGAATAGCATTTAGGGGTCGTTTGGTAGGGTGCATTAGATAAGTTAATGTATGCATTAGCTTTGTATATTAATAATACATTATTTAATATGGTGCATTAGATTTGTCTATTAATAATATGTTGTTTGGTAGACATTTCGAACACATGCATTACTTATGCAAGCATTAGTTATACATCATATTTGGTATTATCTTATGCATAACTAATGCATAGAAAACAATGGTATAAGCAATGCAATAGATTTTAATGCATGCATTAGCTTAGTTAAAGACAAAATTGTCCTTCAAAATTTATGTTTGATTAAGATATGCTAGATAGTATATTATTACAAGTTCAAAATAATCCAAATAGTGAGAAATAAAATTATATCCCTAGTAAATAAATAAATTCTTAGCATATTTTCTTTTTTTATAAATAAATATTTAATTTTATTTTACAATATAGGTAGACAAATAAAATGTTTTTTTTAAACCTTTTCATATAAAAATATTTCTCAACATATGTTTCTTTTAAAAAGTTAGAGAGTGGACTAGTTTTGAGGGAATTTTTGTAAACAAACAATTCTTTTCGAAATTGTGCAATATTTTAATACATCAAACCAAACAATGGATAAGAAATATGTTAGCATAACTAATACCAACATAGCTAATGCAAGCATAATTAATATAAGCATTACTAATATACCATATTCAGCATTATTCTTATGCACCCTACCAAACGACCCCTTGAGATCTTTCTGTGTTTGTCCATTTGTCTTTCATAGCTTACAAGGCCTCTAATCAACAACTTGATCGATGAACTGGAGTGGAAAGGCTTTTGATAAAAATAATTCGTAAAATTTTGCAGGTTAAATGATACAAATAAACCGTAACTATAATGCTGGTCTGAATGAACGAGAATCACAAACTACATATGCAGGAGTACCTTCTACCTATCCACTCAAATACATATGGTAAAATCTGAAAATTAAAATGACGCATTTTACTTTGGCTTTGAGCTAAAAAGAGCAATGGATACTTTCCTTTGGACGGTATAATGTTGAAGAATTACATTGTAGACATGTGAATGTTATTGAATTTAGTCCATACAAAATTTGGACTTGATTCTTAAATTAGTAAAATATTGGCATAAAGTCCATATTAAATTATTTAAGTCTAAGATATAGATTTAAATAAAAGTTGAACTTCATTTGGGTTAGCCCATTCAATTGCGCGAATGTTGAACCCATCTCATTAAGTCCAATATATCATCTTCCTATAAAAATAGCACGGTATAGTCAGATTTCGGACTGGTCATTCAAAAATAGTCAGCGTTTACAAAGTCAATGAAAAATAGTCACTATTTTGCTGCAACAAAGACTTGTCCAGCATAATATACTGGAGTTCGGTGCACCTGGGTATGAACTCCAGCATATTATGCTGGACCGATATACTTTGTTGATTCCAGTATAATATACTGGAGACCGGAGCACCGGTGCTCCAAACTCCAGTATATTATACTGGACAATTATACTTGCTAGAACTCCAGTATATTATGCTGGAGTTCTAGTGTACTTATGTTTGAACTCCATCATATTATGTTGGAGTTCCAGCATACTTATCCTGGAACTCCAGTATAATATGCTGGAGTTCAAGCATACTTATGCTGGAACTCCAGTATAATATGCTGGAGTTCAAGCATACTTATGCTGGAACTCCAGTATAATATACGCGCTCAGATTTATCTTCACGTAATAAGTGGCTAAATTTCGATTACTTTTGAAACTGGGCTATTTTTGAGCGACCAGTTGTAAATCTAGCTATTTTTAAATTTTTCCCTATCTTCCTAGAGGTCCAGTTTAGTATCATGTGTCAAAAACGTGGAACGCCAAATCAAACGGAAGAGCCAATTGGATCATGCCACGTGTCGAAATGACAAGGCATGCCAAATCAAAATAAATGGCCAATAAAACAGCGCCACATGTGCAAGTGACATGTTCTGGCAAATCAAATGTGGCCTTGTCACTTTTCAATCTGATTGGTCGAAAAGAGTTTGTTCTCATCACAACTTTTCCCTTCAACCTTCAAGCAATCAAGTTCAAGTCCAAGAAATCAAGTTCAAGCTCAAGAGCGAAGAACAAATCAAGATTCAATGAGTAAGAGTTCAAATTAAAGTTTGTGCTAGTTGAATCCAAGATCATCGTTCGTGGTGACAAAATATAGATTCAAGGTCAAGCTCAAAGGCCTTTAAATTTATTTACTGTTGGAAAGAAGAATCGGAGAAAGAAGAATCGGAGGATTCATAGAGATTTTACACTCATATTATTTGAAATCAAATACTACCATTGTTATAATATTTTTCAATCTTGATTTTATTTTCTTGACGCAATTTACTACAAATTCTGGTGCACCTAGTGGGACAATCTCTACCTCTCATCTCAACTTTTCAGTCACCAGAGTCCAAGAATATTGAAATGGCTTCACAGAAAATCAACTCCAGATCAACTTCCACTAAGGCTGCTAATTTTAAATTTTATGCTGATGTGGAAAGCATCCTTGATGTTACCTTTGGAAGCTTTAGCCCGATTACAAGGAGCAAAATAAGATTTTTAGGATAACAAGCACTTCAAGGGTCGTCCACATCAACCCCTATTTTTGGATCTTCTTCCTCAAAAGGAGTAAGATCCTTTTACAAGCACGACCCAAAAAGGGAACAACGTCGCCAAAGGGATCGAAAAGGTTCTTGCCCAACTTAGTTCATCTAAGTCCAAGAAACCTTTCATGTAAGCCGATGATGATGACTTGACGCTGGATCTACTCTAGTCAACATTCATGCGACATCTGGGCTCTATCCCAATAATGATCCATATCATTATTCATCATCTACGGCGATCATGCAAGCAGTGGTTATTGAAGTTTCTACCATAGACGAACAACTTGAAAATTTGACTAAAGCCGTTGAAGCTTTGTCAAAGCGTGTGTAAGATCAAGATGCTAAACTTTTTAAGCCACACAGGAACCTTTAAATCTTCAAAAGTCACAAGAGAAGGAGACTCGTCCAAAAAGCAAGCAACAACAGCTAAGGAGAACCAAGTCTCCGTTGAAGGTCTAATTCCCGTACAGAAATTGAAAAACTATATCATGGAGGCTATCAAAGATAATCCTGAGTCAACATCCAAAATATCTCTCACATAAGAAAATCCGTATACGCAAAGAATTGATAACTTGAAGATGCATGTTGGTTATCAACCTCCTAAGTTGCAACAATTCGACAACCAGGAAAATCCAAAACAACATGTAGCACACTTTGTTGAAACTTGCAACAATGCTAGAACGTACGATGATTATCTTGTCAAACAATTTGTTCGATCTCTTAAAGGTAATGCGTTCGATTGGTACACATATCTCAAATCTGGTTCCAACGGTAGTTGGGAGAAGTTAGAGCATGAGTTTCTCAATTTTTTATAGCACAAGACGCATCGTAAGTATGATCAAACTTGCAAACGCTCGTCAATGAAAGGATGAGCCAGCTATTGACTTCATCAACCGTTGGAGGAGCTAAAGCCTCAATTGCAAGGATCGCTTTAGTGAAACTTCTGGCATCGAAATATGCACTCAAGGCATGCATTGGGTTCTTTGCTATATCTTACAAGGCATAAAGCCTAAAATATTCAAAGAACTAGAAACTCGTGCTCGTGATATGGAACTAAGTATGTCCCCAAGTGGAGACCAAGAGCTTTCTGTTTTTGGGCCTTAAGATAAAGAAGAAGAACAAGAACAAGAACAAGAAGGCGAGTATGGGGGCAAGTTATCATACGAGAATGAAATGAAGAGTCTATTCATGTCACTATGCTCCTCAACGCATGAGCGTAAACTGCAAGTCCCGAGATCACAAAATTCAAGCTGAAACTACACATCATAAAGCTCATCAAATTCGAACTAAATATTCATGACATAAAGCTTACTCCCTCCGGTTCACAATAAGTGTCCAATTTGCTTTTAACACGCCCATTAAGAAAATACTAAATTCTATATAAAAATACCTAGTATGACTAAACTACCCCTAATTAAACATTTAATGTAAGGAGTAAGAATTTTTTTTAGGGATATGTACATAGGGGTTATTTTGTAAAAATAAATTGATTTTTTTCTTGATTACATAACTGGACACTTATTTTGAACCAAAATAAAAAAGTAAAGTAGACACTTATTGTGAACCGGAGGGAGTATCAAATTTGACCCAAATCTTCAAGTCACATGATCACAAAATTCAAGCCAAATCTTCAAGTCACAAAGTGAGCCAAATCTTTAAGTTTCAAATCTCTTCAAATTCGAGCTAAATCTTTAAGTTTTAAAGCTCTTCAAATTCGAGCTAAATCTTCAAGTTGCAAAGCTCATCAAATTTGAGCCAAATCTTCAAGTGATAAAACTCATCAAATTCGAGCCAAATATTCATGTCTTAAAGCTCATAAAATTTGACCCATATCTTCAAATCACAAAGCTCATTAAATTTGAGCCAAATCTTCAAGTTTCAAAGTTCTTCAAATTCGAGCGAAATTCAAGTTACAAAGCTCTTCAAATTCGAGCAAGTCTTTAAGTTGTAAAACTTCTTAAATTCGAGCAAAGTCATCTTGCAAAGCTTCTTGATACACGAGTATAAATTGCATAAAAATATATATTTTTCCTAAACTACGTAAGGACTTAATCATCCTCGCCGGGTACGTAGGCAAATTAGAGTTTTATTTTGAGTTCAGTCACGTAAAGGAAAGTCTTTTTATCATGATGGCAAAGAGAAGTTGGTGATGCCTTCCTCCAAAGCTCAAAAAAATGGAGCACTATATGTATCCTTCCATCAAGTTGTGAGAAGGAATTCCATGCAATTCTTTACCAAGTTACAGGAAGGGGTTGTGCCTTGCCAGAGCTTGAAGGTTGGGATGCTCCATGAACTTCTTCAACAAATTGCAAGAAAAGGTCGTCCAAGCCAAGTCTCGATTGATGGGATATTTCGTGTACCTTTTCACCTCCAAGAAGTGGGTGGTGATCATATTCTTCTTCAACTGATTTGTGATAGATTACTCACCATGAATGTCTCCGCCAAAGGTGCAAAAAAACATAAACGTTGTCGAACAATTCTCCCGATTACAGTGCTTGATTAAAAAAAATCTGTGACTGGATTGAAAATGGTCGAGTCTAATTTTTATGTATGCTTTGCTTCTCAGGGGATTCTTTCCAACGACGCAAACAATTCCTGATTTGGACGCTCCTATCTCGAGATATGAATTTTGCAGCGAAGGTGCGCAAAGCTAGAAAGATAGCTGGGCAGATGTTTGGACCAATATAAACTGTGTGTAATTTACAGGTTCCTAGCTCAAGATATAATTTTTTCAGCAAGATTGTGCAAAGATGAAAATTAAGCGTGACAGATATCTCAACAAATTTCAAAATATTACTGCGGCAAATCTATAAGGATTTCCATCTTGAAATTTGCATATGTTGCAGGATTCAAGTCTGCTTTCGAGTGGTATAGACGGCTTGCGATCCAGACACGCCTAACTCAAGATGTGATTTTTTTTAGTGATAGCGCGCAATGCTGTGAGATCGACACAACAAACTTTTCTATCAGATTCAAAGAATTAATTTCGCCCAATCCCGAAGAAATTTCGCTCTGAAATTTTTATATGTTCTAAAGATTGGAGTTGTTAATCTGTATGAATAATCATCTTGAAGTTTGAACGCCTCTAGTTTGGAACATCAATTTTTTGGCAAAAAATACGCAAAGCATCGACGTAAACTAAATTTAAAGGTTAAGACGCTCATGAACTTCTTTGCCAAATCACAAGTGATGGTTGTTTCAAGCCAAATTTTGAACAATGTGATGCTCCATGAACTTCCAGGTCAAGTTGAAATAAGGGGTTGTTTCACGCCAAATCTTGGTAAAAGGGATGCTCCTTACTCTTTCCAAAGAGATGCTCCTTATTCTTGTTCACCAAGGTTGTGTAAGGAGTCTCCAAGTGTTCGTCAAGTTGCATGCAGGGGATGTTTCATGTACTTGATTCGCCAACGCACAAGGATAGGATACTTCATCTACTTCTTCATCAAAGCTGGAATGGAGAACTCATCGTGTATGTCTTCGCCAAACTACAAGGATATAATGCTTCGTGCGCTTCTTTCTCCAATAAATGCACAAGGATGATAACTCCATTAGTTGCCTCTAGCTAAAGCTGGAAAAAAAACTTTAAGAAATGTTAGCACTAATGCTCTATCTACATGCTCTCAGATCACGTTAGTTAAAATACGCCGAACTCGATCATCCACGTCGAGAGGGAGGGGAAGAGGATGTGGAAGGCCCCAAAAAGTTGTAATCACTAATACATGAAGCTCTATCAGCTCGCGAAGTCAAATGAAGGGAGATAGTAAAGAGAAAGCTATACAAACACCAGATCTAGATCTAGAGTCTGATACTAGGGCTCAATGGAGGGACACTAGAGGTGCATCTAGCTCAGGAGTCTCGAAAAATCTAGACCTAACAACACCTCCATCAGCTACAATCCATCCACAGGAGAATGCAACAACGGAACAATCATTGCATGCAACAGTAACTAATGAAACAGTAATAATTGCTAAGGAAGGTATAGATTCAATGCATCCTTCACCGGCTACAAAAGATATAGATCCTAAACCATGTTCTAATCTATTTCAGAAGAAAGATTTGCAGCAAATGTTGTCTTTGTCTTATATTCTTCCACAAATCGTCAATAGCCAAATTATTGTACAATTGAACAAAGACGAAGTTGAAGCTGAGACTAAGAAATGGAAATGTGCTCTAATTGTATATATTTTGGGTGAGACTCCAGGATATAACACTATGAAACGATATATCAGAGTTAATTGGGCGAATGTTATAGAACCAGATGTTGCGTGAGGAAAGATACTATACTATCATATTTCACACAGAGTCTGACATGAAAGAGATCTACTATTCCGGACCTTATTCCATTAATAATAGGTCTATGATCTTAAAGCTTTGGACCTCAAACTTTGATTTTAATGAGGAATTTCCCTTTGAAATTTCCCTTTGGGTTAAATTCCCAAAATTACCTATGAACTGATGGGTGTTGATTCTCTGAAGAATATCTAGTGCTATTGGGAGTCCTATATTTGTTGATGAATGTACAACTAAGAAAACCAGAGTGTCCTTTTCTAGAATGTTGATAGAGGTTAATGTGACTAAACCACTGCTAGATGAGATATGTGTTATGGATCCAAAGGGTAGACAATTTCTGGAGCGGAAAAGGGCCAAAACTGCCCCTAGACTATTCGCTTAAGTTTAAAAATACCCTCCGTCCATTTATTTTGTAAAAATTGCCCTTACCGTTAAAAATCTGGCCCATTCATGCCCCTAACGTCAACTTTTCGGCCCACTCATACCCTAAAAACTAACAACCCTATTTTGATTAAGAAAAAATTTATTATTTATTATGTGTTAATTTCCTATTGGCTTAAATTAAAACCTCACCCGATATCCGCTTATTAGCCTAGTCCGTCTTAGATTTTCACCCTTCAACACCCACGGATCTCTCTCTCCATCTCAGATTTTTCGGCCTTAATTTAATTTTTAAATTAACATTTTTTATTAAATTAATTTTCTGAGTGAAATTAGGTACTCTTTGAAATTAATGCTTCATTGTAAGATTTTATGGTTTAATAATTTATTTTTCTGCCAATAGTAATGATCATTGAGCATTTGCAATATTTTTTGTTATATATTTTCTGATAAACTCTGCATTCAATTTTAATTATACCAATAATTTATTTGGTCTCTGCTCTGACCTCGACCTTTTTCTTCTTCATTGGCTCACCATAGTCTGAACATCCGACCATGACCATATATTAAGCTATTGTATGAGGATGCTCTTCAGGTTATATCAACACCGCAAATTTTAAAAAAGAGACGGTTAAATCGAGAGAAATATTTGAGATCATATGCCTGAGAATATGAGAGAATACGACTTATTGGTGAATGTGACTGTAATAAACACTTGATTGAGCTTATTGTATGAAGCAGTAAAGTGTAGTAAGAAAAATTAATGATGAATGATATTTCTGTGATGGAAAAAAATAGGAGTATTGATGTGTACATTTAATAGACAAAGAAATAGGAAGAGGAAGGTGATTAATTATACGAGAAAGTTTTGTTTGCTTGAGGGAAAATGGGTGTATGAGATTTCTAGTTGGTGGAATAATTTTTAAAAGAAAAAGGAGAAATAAACGGAGAAAAAGGGTCTTAGGAAATGGGTGAGTTTATTTTAATTTAGGTGAGTCTTAAGTTACTTAAAGGTAAGTTCTACAAAGAGTGGTTAGACCAGCCATGTTGCATGGGGTTGAGTGTTGGCTTGTTAAAAACTCACATATCCAAAATATGAAAGTAGTAGAAATGAGGATGTTGAGGTGGATGTGCGGGCACACTAGGATGGAGAAGATTAGGAATGATGATATTCGAGAGAAGGTGCATGTGGCTCCCATTGATGACAAGATGCGGGAAGCGAGACTCAGATGGTTCAGGCATGTACAAAGGAGAAGCCAAGATGCTCCAGTAAGGAGGTGCGAGCGGCTGGTTGTGGAAGGCA
The DNA here is from genome assembly GCA_026770625.1 of Nicotiana glauca. Taxonomy (NCBI): domain Eukaryota; kingdom Viridiplantae; phylum Streptophyta; class Magnoliopsida; order Solanales; family Solanaceae; genus Nicotiana; species Nicotiana glauca. The sequence goes on along the minus strand of MU763047.1, from coordinate 160,448 downwards.
CGATAAGAGGTAGAGGGCGGCCTAAAAGTATTGGGGAGAGGTGATCAGGCAGGATATGGCGAGGCTTCAGATTTCTGAGGACATGACACTTGATAGGAAGTTGTGGAGGTCGAGTATTACGGTTGTAGGCTAGGAGGTAGTTGAGTCTTGCGTTACTTTGTACCTTTGTGAGCCTATTACGGCAGGGTTTTGTCTAAGATAGCTAGGGGTAATGTCATGTCTTACTATTTTCTATTTTTCGACACATGATCCATTTACTAGCCATCATTTTTGCTTTGCACTTTTCTGCATTTTATGTTCCTATGATTCCTATTATCTCCGTGGTGAATCTAATATTCTCTCCCTTTGTCTTTTTATTATCTTGAACCGAGGGTCTTTCGGAAACAACCTCTCTACCTCTTTGGGTAGGGGTAAGGTCTATGTATACACTACCCTCCCCTGACTCCATTCATAGAATTTTACTGGGTTATTATTGTTGTTGTTGTTGAGTCTTAAGTTAGGCCAATTGGATGATGACACATGGAAATTAATTAAGTTTTTTTTGCCTAACAGGGTCTTTGAAAGTTGTATGACGTAAAGTATTGGTGACAAAAAATTGGTTGTCTGAAAATAAAACTTTAATGATGTTTGTAGTGATTTTCAAATAGAGTGCAGGGTCAAAAAAATGATGAGAAGAACAAGAAAAATATGAATGCACACACGCTATAGGGGGGAGGGTAGAGGGGGAAGAGGAGAGATTTTTTGAGATAGGGGGTATTATTGTACCAACTCCAATAGTCTAGGGGCAGTTTTAACCTTTTTTCGTTATGACACGTGGAAATTAATTAAAAATAATTTTATCTAATATGTTCGTTAGTCGTAAGGGCATTCTTGAGCTGAAAAGATAACGGTGAGGGCAGTTTTTTCAAAATAGATGGACGGAGAGCATTATTGTACCAACTCTAATAGTCTAGGGACAGTTTTGACCCTTTTCCGTTTCTACAGGGAGTCTATTATGAGTAGAAACCTGAATTTTGTGATAAATGTCAAAAGGTTGTCCACATATGTGTTCTTCATAGAGGCCCAAATAAGCAGGAACCTAAGCAACATTTTAAACATAATGAAAAATAAGGGAACCTAAGAAAGTAACCACGGAATAGAGAACCAAAGGGCAGGTTCAGAAGCCTGATACCATGCCTTTATAGCATACACCAGCTGAGCAACAAGATCAACAACAAGCACCAGTTGAGCAACAAATATCACATTCTGGTTCTCCAAGTAGCAGTACAGCAATTAGCCAAAGGTAAAACAACAATAGTCCAATTGATGTTATGCCCAAAGAAAGCCATCGAGGAAAACAGGTGGAAAGCAGCCCTGAGTTTAACTTAACAAATTTCCTTATGATGTTTGTAATTAGAGTAAGGAATCCTTTTGAGGTACTACCATGTGGAACTGGAGATTCGCATCAATTACCCTTTGACAGGGAAGGAGGGCATTTAACATGCCGATTAACTGTTATTCTTGAATGTAAGGGAAGTCAATAAGAGGTACAAGCAAAAAGAGTTGCATAACTACATCAGAAATAAAAATATTAAGTTAGCTGGATTGATAGAAACTAGAGTGAAAGTGCATAATTTCAAGATAGTGGTCAAAGCTACTGTACCTGAATGGGAAGTGTTTATCAACTACCATTATGCTCAGAATGGTAGACTATGGGTAATATTGGATCCAAGGCGGTATACTTTCAGTTTAATAAAAGCTGGTGCACATTTATTACATTGTCAGCTGAAGGATAATTTAGGGAAAATAGACTTAATGGCTGTAGTTTATGGATATAATACAGTTGAGCAAAGGAGGCCACTCTGGACAAAAATGCATAGTTTGGCTGCAAACATAGCCACACCTTGGATAATTTGTGGAGAATTTAATGCAGTGTTATATCCTCAAGGCAGAGTGATGGGCAACCCTATAATATATACAGAAACTCAGGATTTCTATAACTGTATTCAAGATCTACAACTGAATGAATTGATATGGAAAGGAGACTATTACACTTGGTCAAACAAGCAGTATGGATCATATAGAATCAGTAGCAGAATTGATAGAGTCTTTGGAAATTTTGAATGGATGATGCAATTGAGACATGTGCAGAGTAAATATGATCTACCCCAAATGTCTAATCATTCACCTATGCTACTATCAATCTCCACAATTACTAGGCCTGGCAAAATTCCTTTTAGATTCCTAAATGTCTGGGCAGACCATGATAGCTTTTTACAATTAGTGTAGGAAGAATGGGCTCAAAATGTAACACATTGGAGAATGAAGAGTATTTGGCTGAAGCTGAAAGCTTTAAACAATGAGGAATTCAGAAACATTACTACTAATATTGACAGGGCTCGAGTGGAACTTCAAGATATTCAGGAGAAGATTGTAAAACACTATAATGACTACCTACTGGATCAAGAAAAGTTGTTCTTCATTAACTGGAGAAACGGTCCCTTATAAAGGAAAGACTCCTAAAGAAAAAGTCAAGAGCTAAGTGGATCAAACTTGGGGATTCAAATACCAAGTACTTTTTTGATATACTGAAGGAAAGGAATTAGAAGAAGCAAATTAAAGAACTCATATCTCTAGATGGACATACTTTAAGTGATGTTGAAAGTATCAAACATGAAATCATGGAGTTTTACAAATCTCTGATGGATCTACTACTCAAACTATGCCTGCCATCAACAGGGAGGTCATGAAATAAGGGCCTACACTCTCATAACAACAAAGAATTCAACTATGTGCAGAGGTCACTGAGCAAGAGATATTTGAAGGATTATAGAGCATTGGAGATGACAAGGCACTAGGGGTGGATGGTTACAATGCCTATTTTTTCATGAAATTCTGGCAAATTATCAAGGAGGAGGTGTCTGAAGCTGTTAAGAATTTTTTTACCTATGGTAGAATGTACAAGGCAATAAACTGTACTACTATTACATTGATACCAAAAGTTGATAAACCTGTCACTATGAAGGATTTCAGACCTATTGCTTGCTGCACTTTACTCTATAAGCTCATCTCTAAGGTGTTAGCAACAAGATTGTAAAAAATTATTGCATCCTTCATTAATGAAAATCAAGCAGGTTTCATACATGGAAGAAGAATTGCAGATAATATTATCCTGGCCCATGAATTGGTAAAGTCTTATACAAGGAAGCACACCTCTAATAGGTGTATGGTTAAGATTGACCTACAGAAAGCCTATGACTCAGTGGAGTGGATCTTTTTGGAACAGGTAATGGATCATTTGAGATTTTCTACACAATTTATTGGCAGGACTCTGGAATGTGTCAAAACAGTCAACTATACCATATTGATCAATGGAGAGACCACTGTTCGTTTTGATGAAAAAAGGGACTTAGACAAGGGGATCCTATATCCCCTTTTCTATTTGCTATTGTAATGGAGTATCTAAGCAGAAGTCTCAATGGATTGAAGGAAGATAAAGACTTCAAATATCATCCAAAGTGTTCTAGTATGGGCATCACACATTTAAGCTTTGTTGACGATCTACTGCTATTTTCAAGAGGTGATCTAACATCAGTTGCTACCATGAATAGATGCTTTAATCAATTTTCACAAGCATCAGGGTTGCAAGCCAATCTGGGAAAGAGTTCTGTGTATTTTGGAGGGATTTCTATTGTTGAAAGAACTAAAATTCTACAGCATCTGGGATATGGACAAGGGGAGATGCCTTTTAAATACTTAGGCATACCATTATCAACTAAAAAGATCTCAATGATCCAGTGGCAACCTCTTATACAAAAGATAGTAGCAAGAATATCTTCATGGACATCTTAGAAACTATCTTATACAAGAAGAGTACAACTAGTAGAAAGTTTGATCTTTGGCATTCAAGCATATTGGGCTGTTGCTACCTTTACCTGTTAAAGTGTTGAATATTATTGATGCATATTGTAGGAGCTATATATGGTCTGGCACCAATACCATCACTAAGAAGGCCCTGGTATCCTGGGACAAGATTTGTTCTCCTAAGTCTTGTGGAGGCCTAAATCTAGTAAACATCCACTTGTAGAACAAAGTTGTTATCACCAAAGTATGCTGGGATACGAGTGTAAGCACGTGATTTTTGCCCTATATGAGAATTACTCCCAAAAATTAAAAATAAAATAGTTTTGGGTTGTGTGTGATTTTTATGAATTTTGTGTTATTTTTTTTCTTTTATTGTTTGTATTTGTATGTGCGTGTTTGTTTGTTTAAACTAATAAAAATACAAAAAAAAAAATAATGTTGCATTTGCATTTAGGGTTTATTAGGAGTAATTAAGTTTGTTTCACGAAAATAGAAAATCACAAAAAATATGTATTTTTGCATTTGTAGCATTTAATGTCCAAATTGTGTGATTTTATTTTAATTGATGTTTAATTTTGTGTGATAATTATTATTAGGAGTTGATTAGTATTTTAAGTTAATTTTGATTTTATTAATTTAATTTAGGATCTTTAACTTTAATTTTGGAGCAAATAAACGAAAAGAGAACAAAAAATAGAAGGAAATTCGGATTGGGTCATCTTTCAAATTAAACAAACTAGGCCCCCCAAATGTCTCACAAACCCAACCCAAAACCTACCGGGTCAACCCGACCCGGTTCTCCCCATAACCCAAACAGCCCCTCCCTCATTTTTTCATTTCATTACACTACTTAAACAAACCCTAGACCTAAAATACCCCCCTCTTCATCTTCTCCAAACGACCCCTCCACCATTCTCGTCGGAAAAATGACCAGCTCCACTGCGTCGTTCAGCACCAGTCGACCACCAGCCATCCATGGCTGCCCTCCTCCTCCATCGATCACCCTCAAAACAGCCTTCCACCTCCATGTGAACCTCCATGTGAACGACGGCAACAAACACCAACCAAAACCTCTCAAACAACCAACAACCATCCATCTCCAAATGACCTTAACCAGTACGTTGTTCACCACCAGTCCGTCGACTCCATCAACTCGTCGACCACTCCGTCGACCTCCAGCGAACCAGCCGTCCATCCTCGACCTCAAACGACTAGTGGAGACTCCTTTTTGTTCGAGTTATAGTCACACAAAATCCCAAAACCAGTGGCTAAGGTGTTCGTCGAGTTTTCCAGGTCACAGTTTGATCGGGTTTGTGTTGTTCTTTGTTTTCAATTATAAATGTTACTTCTCTAGTTTAGTGCCCCAGTTTGGATATAAAAACCAGTTCTATGTACAATCAGAAAAATACAAAAAATAACACTTTGGTTCATTTTGTTAAGTTTAATTCCGAGATGGACTTGATTTGAAATATTTGACCCGGAGTTATGTTGTTTGCCGTTCGGTTATTTTCCATGCTCATTCATCTTTTGTCTAAGTTTTAAATTTAGAATCGTGATTTGCTCAGAATCATCGAATCCTTCATCTTGGTTGTATTGCGGTTGGATTTAATTTGAAGTTCAACTGATGTTGAGTTTAGTAATTTAAATCTACTTGTTTGTTCTGTTAAGTTTGTTTCTGATGTGAATCTGACTTTGTTGAAGTGATTCTTAAATGTTGTTGATTAGGAGTTTGTTCATGAGATTTAATTGTTGAATTTTGATTAGGAATTTGGTTATAGCTGTAGTGATTTGGTATTTTTAGGAACCAGTTTTGGTCAGTTGATAATTTTATTACAGATTGAAGGCTTGGGGGTAGAATAGTAATTTCAGGGGCAATACGGGAATTGACCACTTGTAGAATTATTTAATTAAATGCTCTGTTCACTAAGAAATAATAGTATTAAAATAAGGCATTGTTTAATATAGTGGGGAACAAGATATAATGGTGTTAAAAGTAGTAATTAAATATGTTACCCATGCTTTGAATTAAATAATAGAGTGGGACAAATGGTAGTGGGGGACAAACGAATTAAAAATGGCACAAGACACATAGTAATGGGCTGTTGAGGGAATATCATGGGCAAAAAGAATGGTCTTGATATTTGTTTAAGTGTCTCAAAGGGGATATAAATGCTGGAAGTTTTGGACAGAATAAGGGTCTTCTTTTTAGTCCGAAAAAAGGGGAACTCGAAAAAATCATTTTTTTTCTCATAAATTTTTAAGGAGTCAGTTAGTTCAACTAATACTGTTTCATTGAGAACTAAAGAGAGCTTCAATTTTAACTATCAAGTTATATTTTCGAGTTCATCTTTGGTTGCTGGTAATTCTGCTTGGTATTTCTGGTTTTATACCTGGGTTTCCGGTGTTGGTATTGATGTTTGGTATCTTTGAAATTGCTACTGGTTTTTCTGGGATTTATTCTGCTGGGTTCTTTATCTGTTGCTGGTTGTTGTTGTTGTTGTTGTTGTTGTATACTACTGTTGTGCTGATCACCCCTGTTTCTTCTTCTATTGCCTATTGCCAGGTACACTTTCGAATCAACACTGATGTAGCTGTGAGATTTAAAAGTGAAATGAAATGCTAGGGTGTTTGATGAATTAGTGTTGTACCTATAGTTCAATAGATATGTGATAAGTATTTGTATAGTCTAGTTTCATGACTCAATAAGAATGCATGGTGTAGTTTTGTACTTAACTGGAATTGTTTGGTTTTTAAACCACAGTTTGTGGTTGTCGATTGCAGATTAAATATAGTTAGTTGTGTAATTTGTATAATGAACAAATAGTTAATAGATTGGTTACTTAGACTTCTTCTTTAATTAGTTTTTGTATTTAAGACAGATTTTAGGACTGTGTACTCTAATGGATTTGTGATTCGTCATTCTTCCTAGTGCGATGTAACCCAAATTATTTAGCTAATTCTACCAAAAAATCTGATTCCATTAGGCAATATATAGGCCAGTGTTTGAATCCAGTTAATAACATCTTCTGGTAGTTAATTCCATTAGTCTCAATCATCTAAAAACATTAGTTTAAATTAATTAGAGAATGGTTAGTTTATTTTTATATTTTTGTCAATCTCGTATGCATATTATAATCTCAGTTTTAGTAATTCGCTTATAGAATAAGGCACGAAACAATTTTTCCATTTTTACGAGTTTGAGTGCAATTTTCTGTTAGCATCTATTGTAATCCAATAACTAATAAAAGGCCCGAACTTGTAAGCATGTAATTAATTAGGACCTTTTCTTCATTTTAGAAACGAACAAAAATAGAAAAATATGATCACTTTAGGATTATCCTTTTAAAAATAAATGAGACGAGCCTCGCCAAATAAAACGCAAATTGCGGAGCCCTCATAAATGTATATATATTAAAAATACTTAGACTTCGGGATGGGCCGTTTAGCAAAGTTTCACGGCCTTACCCAAAATAATGATACGCTGGTCGCTTTAGGCGCGCCTTTAATAATTTACTTTCTTAAACATGGGTGCACATTTATGTGACCCAAATCCAAATCTCAACGGATTCGAAATGTGTCGATAACCACGGGTACATTGATGTAACGCGGCTCGAGATACGTTTTCACAACGTTGCAATTCTTTGGTAAAATAATAATAATAATATTAAAAGCGGTTAAATGTTAAAATTTGCACATAAGTTAAAGCATGTTATAAATCAGATAAATAAGCCAAATATGACAATTGAGCGACTGTGCAAGAACCACGGAACTCGGGAATGCCTAACACCTTCTCCCGTGTTAACAGAATTCCTTATCCGGATTTCTGGTTCGCGGATTGTTAAATAGAGTCAAACCTTTCCTCGATTCGGGATTCAACCGGTGACTTGGCACACCATAAAACTCCCAAGTGACGACTCTGAATCTCTTAATAAACGAATCTCGTTTCGATTGTCCTTTAATTGAAAAAACTCCCTTTACCACGCCCTTCGCGGGGTTCGGTAGCGCCAAAAAGGAGGTGTGACAGTGAGCAGGATAGACTTTGGATTAAATGGATTCATTCATACTATATCAAAGGATAGTAATTTCTACAAATGCCAGCTCCTAAACAAGCATGCTGGATGATCAAACAAATTTTCAATGCTAGAGCATATTGGAGTCAAGTGCAAAGGAACAACCATGAAACTAGTATGATTAGGCACATATATCTGCAGCTACTCGGACAAAGACCTCGGGTGAGGTGGAAATGCCTAATGTTTCAGAACATTGCGAGGCCTAAAGCACAATTTACCATGAGGATATTACAACATGGAAGACTTCTCACTATAAATAGACTGCAAAAATGAGGAATGACAGTGGATACACAATGTGTACTATGCCACAGCCATGAGGAAAACAAGAAATATCTGTTTGTCAACTGTAAATATAACAAGAACCTGTGGAAGAAGATCATGCAATGGATGCAACATGAATATAGAAATACACAATCCTGGGAGCAGCATCTTTAATGGAGTTTGCAGCATGCTAAATGCAAGACCAATAGAGCAAAGATATTCTGGATGGTATATGCATAAATATCACATGCAATCTGGATTGAGAGGAATTTGAGGATCTTTGAGAAGAGGGCACGAGACTGGAATGCTATTGCACGTGAGATAGCATATATATGCAACATTAGAACATAGTTATTCAGAGATTAGTATTGGCATTCAGAGATTAAAACATAGTTATATTTTTATTTGAGTATATAGAGTTCATATTGCATAGAAGATAGAGTTGTAATGAGATACCTAGCTGTGTAAGCGATGTTATGGCTTTGTACAATTTTATACCAAAAAAAGGTAAATGCGTTAAGTGCTTGTTCACCGAAGCCTCAACCCAATAAGGGGACGCGTCAGCTGTTTGTTTTACAAAGCGACAAGCTAAGAAAGGGGGCACCAAGAAAAAATAGAAACTCGACGAAGCCGCAATTCCTCAAAAGGGGCGCACCTAGTGGTTTCTCGTTGATGTCGCAGGAGAATGCTCCAAGTAGCTGATCCTTGCCTATCACTTATGGACGAAGTTCACATGCTCCTTCTTGGTACAAGGATGTTGCTTCTCTCCACGTGAGTCTACTCTCCATCGTTGCAAATGGCTAGCTCGTGATACTGACATGCACACAGCAAGATACGACTTTTTCTTGAAGCTTAAATAGAGTTTAGAAGTCGGTGAAGGCTGTAGAATCACATTTGAATTAGAGTTGGATTGTGTGTCCAATTTCAATTAAACCACGAGAGACAAAAGACTCCTAGAGAAATTTGGTGGTTGTCATATCTGAGGATTGCTTACCTGATGCTAAAGTCCAAGTGTGAATAAAGTTGTCTATGTTGTTCAATATTGAATAGGGATAGGACACAATCCTATTTGTGGAAAAAGTCAAGTGCTAACTGAAATTATTATATTATAAGTTTTTTACTTGATCCTTTTTTTACTATTATTTATAAAAATAATACCATTTATTGTTTATTCTATAAAGAGCACTTTTTTTCATTAATGACACATTATAAAAATTAAGCTCAACATCTAATAAGTTAACGCACTCACTAATCACGGAAAGTATTTTTTCTTTTGTCAATCTTCATTTTCCCTTTTCAGCATTCATCTTCTTCGCTCCATATTTTGAAAAGCTGTTGCATATCTCAATGTCACCTAAATCAAGATGTATTGATTTATACATCTTTTATACTCTGTATATCAGATATCACTTTAATTCAAAATGTATATAATTTTTGTATATTTATTTGTGAAGTGTTATCTTATTTTAAGAGGTATTTTTAATGTATACTATATTTTATATGTCAAGTCTCTCTTTCTCTCTCTCTCTCTATATCTATCTATCTATCTATCTATCTATCTATCTATCTATCTATCTATCTATCTATCTATCTATCTATATATATATATATATATATATATATATATATATATACCATCTTAGTCTTCTTGTGCCGAGGGTCTCTTGGAAACAGCCTCTCTACTCTTTCGAGGTAGGGGTAAGGTTTGCGTACACTCTACCCTCCCCAGACCCCACTAGTGGAATTTCACTGGGCCGTTGTTATTGTTGTTGTTATATACCATCTTAATTAAATTTAAGGTGTATATTTTACATGTCTAAGTGTCATCTTAATTAAAGATGTATTTTTTATGTATATGTTTTTATAATTTATATGTGTTAATTCAAAGTATATTTTTATATATATGTATTGTATATATTAACGTATATTATTATCGAAATAAGAGCTTTATCTTAAGAAAGGAAGAAAGAAGTAAGAGAAAAACTTAAGAAAGATAATTAAAAATAAAATGAATGGAACAAATTTAAAAAATATATTGGCTTCGATAGAAAACAAAACTAAGAAGACGAAGAAAAAGAAGGAAAGCTAATAGATAAAGTGAGAAAAAAATACATGATTTTTGTACACATAATTATTAACTTTCCATTCAAATTTCTTATGTTTAGGGATTAATTGTTAATATTCCTATTTTAATGGAACTGTGTGTTATAAATATAAATATTTTCTTGCCATACCTGTAATATTGAATTTCATGCTAAAAATTTATTATATTTCTTTTAAACGGTGACAGTTATGTAAAGTCCCCATATATTACTAGCTAAATAGCCCTATTGAAGGATGACATAATTGTGTTTATTTTGGGCTTCAGTAACGGGTTCCTTTACGAAGATGCTACTATTCAAGTGTGGAAGCTCCTCATCCAGTGGTCCAGAATTAATGTATTTACGGGTACTTCAATCCTAACTTTTATAGTTGATAAAATTTACAACAAGAGGTGGATCTATGATTTGAGGCTTATGAGTTCCTATCATAATTTTAGATTAATATGTTATAATAACTGAGTTCACAGTTAGATATTTACTAATATTTAATAAATTTTTTAATATAAATACAAGGTTTACGCAAAAGCTATTGAGTTCCGGGGAACCCATATATTGTTCTCTAGGTCTGCCCCTATTTACAACTCGACAATACTCGAAGTAGAAGGCATTAGTAGATACGTGAATTTTATTAAACTTAGTCCATGCAAAATTTGGACTTGATTCTTAAATTTATAAAATATTGGCGTAAGTCTATATTAAATTATTTAAGTCTAAAATATGGATTTAAATAAAAGTTGAACTTCATTTGCGCTAGCCCATTTAATTGGGCGAATGATGAATTCATCTTATTAGGCCCGATATATCATCTTTTTAGATGTCCAGTTTGAGCCAATAGGATTATGTCACATTTCAAAATGACAAGGCATGCCAAGTTAAATTAAATGGCCAATAAAATTGCGCCACATGTGCAAGTGACATGTTCTGGCCAATCAAATGCGGCTTTGTCACCTGTCAATATGATTGGCCAGAAAGAGTTTGTTATCATCACAACTTTTCTCTTCCACAACTATAAATAGGGGCATTCATAAAGAGAGAGCCCATGTATCAAACGCCGCAAATTTCTCTACAAGTTTCAATCTTCAAGCAATTAAGTTCAAATCCAAAAATCAAGTTCAAGCTCAAGAACGAAGAACAAATCAAGATTCAAGGAGTACAAGTTCAAATCAAAGTTCGTGCTGGTTGAATCCATGATTATCGTTCGTGGTGACAAAATATAGTTTCAAGGTCAAACTCAAAGGCCCTTGAATTTATTTACTATTGGAAAGAAAAATAAGAGGACTCTTAAAAATTGTACACTCATATTATTTGAAATCAAATACTACGATTGTTGTAATATTTTTCGGTCTTGATTTTATTTTTTCGGCGCAATATATTGTTAGCATATATACAATTGTTTTTCAAAATTTAGTCAGTTATCTCAGCAATTAAACTTTTCCCTCAGTTCATCAGTCGATGGAAATGAAATATTTCCAGGTGATTGTTAATACATGCAAATTGCAATCACTCAGAAAAAAAAATTCACTAGAAGCATCTCCAGAAATGTTAGTTTCCGTTTTCTTTATTATCAACTCAATTTTCTAAAATCTAGCTAATTAAACTGGCAAACATACCCCAATGGTTTTTTTCCGCATTACTTTGCTGCATTGACGTCAAAAAATGAATTTTATGGGGCCTTTCCTTTAGTTAAAGAATATTTATTACCTACCTCCCTTTCTTAGAGATTTGCAAAGGAGGCTATTGAGGATTATAAAGAGTTTATTAGTTATCAAATTTGTCTGAGAGTACTTGGACTGGTTGGAATGGGATTAACACTAATAATAAATAATTTTGCTAGTGTCATTAAGCTTGCCCTGGTTGTTGTGGCAGGCAATAAGTCATTTTTTTATACTCCTAGTTAATGTTTTTATAATAGTAAGTTGTTGCTTATGTCGTCACCAAATCTCTTTTTTAGTGGTATTCCTTGTAAGTTGCTCGTTATAAATAGAATTTATTTATGGTGAATGTCTATATTTAGAGAGATTGTAGGGTTTATTATTTGGTGGCTAAGTCACCATCTACCTATAAATAGATTCATCCCAAAATCAATAAGAATTCTCTCTCTGCAATATTGTTCTTCTACTTTTATTGTTTTATAATACGTTATCAGCACGAACTCTAATCAACTGAGTTCCACCCATCTACAAATATGTCCTACTTAAGAAAAGCTGATGAAAGACAGTCTATGAACTTAAATGGATCCAATTGGCACTGTTGAGAGTATAGCAGAGGTTAGTACGCTTTCTTTAGACTATCAATATACTGGCGTGATTTCAAAATAATTTGTTGTATATACGTTTCTTTATGGGCAAAACCCAGAATACATTAGTGGCTTATTTAATACTGAAGTTATAACTAGGAATAATAAGTTGCAGAAACTGATAATGACAAATAATAATTCCACTGTAAAAGTCGATTTTCTTATATCAATATCCTTTACATTATAACTTTGGCATACACTAATTGCATTGATTATTGGGGAAGAAAATATGGATACCTCACAAAATAAACTTGGGTCAAAGTTCAATTGTAAAAATATTTGTTTAGTTGATTCATGTACGACACATACAATATTCAAAGAGAAGAAATATTTCTCTCATCTAAGTATGTGTAAGGCAGATGTTACTACAATTTCTGGTAGTATTAAATTAATTGAAGGCTATGGAAGAACTACTATAGCTCTGTCTAAGGGAACAATACTTATTATAGAGAGTGCAATGTTCTCCTCCAATTCCAAAAGGAACTTGTTGAGTTTTAAAGATATCCGCCGAAATGGATATCATATCGAGACAATAGATGAGAATAATTTTGAATATCTCATCATTACCAAAAATGTCTTTGGCCAGAAAAGGGTTATTGAGAAGTTCCCATCTTTATCTTGTGGCCTCTATTGGACAAGAATTAGTGCAATTGAGGCACATTCTATTGTAAACCAAAAGGTTAACGATTCCAATACTTTTGTACTTTGACATGATCGATTAGGACACTCTGGACCAAATATGATGAGACGAATTATAGAAAACTCAAATGGGCATCCATTAAAGAATTTAAAGATTCTTTTAAATGATGAATTTTCTTGCACTTCTTGTTATCAAGGCAAGTTAATTATTAGACCATCACCAACAAAGGTTGGAATTGAGTCCTCTGCGTTTTTGGAATGTATATAAGAGGACATTTGTGGACCTATTCACCCACCTAGTGGGTTGTTTAGATATTTTATGTTCTTAATAGACGCATCTTCTAGATGGTCCCATGTGTGCCTATTGTCATCACGCAACCTCGCGTTTGCAAAATTAATGGTACAAATAATTCGATTACGGGCGCAATTCCTCGATAATCCAATTAAGTCTATTAGACTTGATAATGCTGCTGAGTTTTCATCCCAAGCATTTAATGATTATTGCTTTTCAATTGGGATAAAAGTGGAACATCTTGTAGCTCATGTTCACACTCAAAATGGCCTTGCAGAGTCTTTAATTAAACGTCTGCAATTGATAGCAAGACCGTTACTCATGAAAACGAGGCTGCCCACTTCTGTTTGGGGTCACACCATTTTGCATGCAGCAATGCTAGTTCGTCTCCGACCGATAAATTATCATAAATATTCTCCGTTGCAATTAGTTTTGGGTCATGAACCTAATATATCCCATTTAAGAATTTTTGGATGCACAGTATATGTGCCTATAGCACCGCCATATCGCACCAAAATGTGTCCTCACAGAAGGTTAGAAATATATGTTGGGTTTGAATCGCCCTCCATTATTCGCTACCTCGAAACATTGACGGGGGATTTGCTTACTGCACGATTTGCAGACTGTTGATTCGATAAGATACTTTTTCCAAAATTAGGGGGAGAAGTTGGTGAAACCAAATGAGAAATTTTGTGAAAAAATCCATCATTATCTCATCTTGATCCATGTGCCTCTATTTGTGAAAAATAGGTGCAAAAGATTATCCATTTGCAGAGAATAGCAAATCAAATGCCAGAAGTATTTACGGATTTGAAAAGGATAACAAAATCACATATCCCTACAGAGAATGTTCCAATCCGTATTGATGTCTCTATTGGACAATCTTCTAGTGTCATAGCTAATGAGTCAAAAGCACGCCTAAAACGTGGAAGACCATTGGGTTCCAAAGATCGAAATCCTAGAAAAAGGAAAACAAATGACCAAAATGACACTACGAAAGAATCTCATGAAGAAATCCACGATTTAATAAATTCTGAGATTCATGAGGAATCCACTGAGCCCGAGACTCAAGAAAATAAGGAACTATAAATAAATCCAATCGATATTGAGATAAATTTGAATCGAGTGGATATAGTGGTGGATTATGTCTTTGCATATAATGTTGCATCTAGCATTATGCAAGAAAGTGAGGATCTTGAACCTCAATCTATTGGAGAATTTCGACAAAAACTTGATTGGCCAAAATGGCAAGAAGCAATCCAGTCAGAGTTGAATTCACTTGCAAAACGTGAAGTTTTTAGGCCTGTAGTCCAAACACCTAATGGTGTTAAGCCTGTTGGCTATAAATGGGTCTTTGTACGCAAGAGAAATGAGAAAAACGAGGTACAAAGATATAAGGCACGCCTTATTGCACAAGGATTTTTATAAAGGCCTGGTGTCGATTATGAAGAGACATATTCACCCGTTATGGATGCTATAATGTTCCATTATCTCATTAATTTTGCTGTCCATGAAACGCTTGACATGCATTTAATGTACGTGGTTACAACATACCTTTATGCTCGCTTGATAATGAGATATACATGAAAATTTCCGATGGATTTAAAATGCCAAACGCACATAATTCAAAGTTTCGGAAAATATTTTCAATCAAATTGCAAAGATCTTTGTATGATCTAAAGCAATCAGGACGAATGTGGCATAATCGTCTTAGTAAGTATTTATTAAAGGAAGACTATATAAATGATGCCATTTGCCAATGTGTTTTTATAAAGAAAATAACATCGGAATTTGTTGTACTTGTCGTATATATTGATGACATAAACCTTATTGGAACTCCTATAGAACTCAAAAAGACAATTGATTATTTAAAGAAGGAATTCGAGATGAAAGATCTCAGAAAGACAAAATTATGTCTTGGTTTGCAAATTGAACATTTGGCAAATGGAATATTTATTCATCAATCTGCCTACATAGAAAGTGTAATGAAACGGTTTTACATGGATGGAGCACATCCATTAAGTACTCCGATGGTTGTTCGATCACTTGATGTGAATAAGGATCCATTCCGACCTCAAGAAGAGAATGAAGAGCTACTTGGTCCTGAAGTACCATATCTTAGTGCAATTGGTGCACTAATGTATCTTGCTAATACAACAAGGACCGACATAAATTTTTCAGTTAATGTCTTAGCAAGATATAGCTCTGCTCCCACAAGGAGACATTGGAATGGAATCAAACACATATTGTGGTATCTAAAAAGGACTACCGATATGGGCTTATATTATGGCAATAATTGCAGTCCCGATCTTGTTGGTTATGCTGATGCTGGGTATTTATCTCACCCCCACAAGGCTCGATCTCAAACAGGTTATGTGTTTACCTGTGGAGGCACTGCCATATCTTGGCGATCGACTAAGCAATCAATTGTGGCTACTTCATCTAATCATGCTGAGATAATTGCTATTCATGAAGCAA